>JAVQJD010040080.1:0-15399 GCA_036023655.1 Nannoperca australis
ATACAAGATATATCTTTATTGTCTACACTGAAATTCATGGAGCATCATTTTGCATTAAGGCAGTTTGGTTTAAGAACTTTACACACAGATTAAACAAACACTTTTCATAGACGTACATAAACACATGAAACAGTCATGACAATTAAACATATCACATATGAGTGAATGAGTGAATAAGAGAAGTTCTGCTACACAAATGTTTCTCTAAACTTTGCCTTTGTTGTGAAATATTTAAGATAGGTTCAGTTCAGAATTGCATTTTTCCGACGGTACTTGGAGGCGTCTTCCCGCGTCACCGTGCAGAGGTGCACCACAGCTGCTTTCAAGTAACGCGTGTAAATCGGAAATTATAAATCTGTGCTGCCTTTTATCACTGCAGTTCCTGCTGGAGACAACAGTGATGACCAACTTCTGCCACAAGAGGGCGCTAAAGGTTCGTATGAGATAGATATGCTGTTGTGATCCTTTATATTTATTTATTTTTGTCTTTAGTTTCACTGATGTTTAGGTGGAGCCACATGTTATAAAGTATAAAGGATAGGCACTATACGTTTAGAGAGTTTTGTTTATTTTAATATATATAATATATAGTATTATTTAAGCACTTCTATAACTGTATGGTTAAACGAACTAACTAAAAGTCTTGTTACTTAAGTGAAAGTATGTAAGTATAACCAGGAAGTAAATGTCCCCTGTGACTGTTAAACCTTGATATGTGATATCATTAGATTATTATTCCTCACGCATTCTGTTTTGTATGAAACTGCAAGAAATAATAATTACAAATGCTGATTAGTGTCGATCGATTGATTGTCTAAAAGGCTTTTGAGCTATAAATGCTAACGTCGGCATGCTAGCACGTTCACAGTGATAATATTTACATGCTAACGCTGAGCATCTTAGTCTAGCGTGGTAGCATGCTAACATTAACATTGCAAATGATAATGATCATTATGGATTAATCTGCTGATTATTTTCTCCATGAATCGGTTGATTGTTTTGGTTTGTAAACATTCTGAAACATTTACAAAGTTCTCAAAAATCTAAATTTGTAATAAAAGCAATATTTCCCTCTGACTTGTGGACTGAATCGTACCTCACACGTTCTTATTTGAAACTCACAAACTCTCATATTAAATATTAAATGTTGTCGCGGAGCAGAGCTGCATCTCGTGTGTTGGTTCTGTAAAGAGAAACCCTGCAGTTGTGACCTTAATCCTGTCTGGGATGCAGTCGTGTCTCAGTTGGATCAAAGCGTCCTCCACGGCGTCCTCTCTGGTGTCACCCACCCACAAGACTAATGTGTTGAGCAGGCGGAGCTTTGTCCTCCATCAGCCCACGGTGTCCCGGCGGTTCATATCTCAGGCTGCCGGACGTTTACAGGCCAGCAGGGCGACGGGGAAGGGAGGCAGGAGTCTCGGAGAAGGTTTATTACTGACAAATCCCTGCACTTTTACTGCCCTCTGGGATTTAACTGGTTGTAAAACGTGGAGGACGGTGGATATCAGAGATGGATTACACATCCGCAGCAGAGACGGTTACTATGGGCGGGGGGGGTTATAACGACAAAACTCCTCCCAAAGCATAAAGAAATATAAAAACTCCAATTTATCAAAAGCACATCTCTGTGACTAAATGCTGACATCAACAAGCTAGCGTGCTCACACTGACAATGCTAACATGCTAAAGTTTAGCAGATGTAATGTTCACCTTGGTAACCACCTTAGTTTAGTGTGTTAGCATGCTAACGTGCTAAAGTTTAGCAGATGTAACGTTCACCTTGGTAACCACCTTAGTTTAGTGTGTTAGCATGCTAACATGCTGTATTTGGTGAACTAAAGTATTGTACAAAGGGAAGTTTTGACCTGATGGTGGCGCTAGAGGGAAAGTCAGAGCATTACCAAAGTCAATGAGATTCATCCTCTGGGAACCATGAATGTGTGAAGAAACTTTCATGGCAAACGATCCAATAACTGCTGAGATATTTCAGAAATGTTGAAGGTCTACAGTTGGATTTGTTTGTTTGTGTGCGGTTTGTGCCCTTGTTTGTGTTGTTTTATGTCGGCCCGTAGTTGTTCTGAGCTCATCTGGATTTTCTGTAATAATGTCACCAATTCTGAAGCAAACGTTGATATTTTAGCATGTTAACAATGTTTTGAGGAGGTTTTATTTAAAAAAGGTTATTAAATAAAATGAGTCCTGGTAACACTGATGGTATCATAAAAATGGATATTTTGAGTTTTCAGTTACCAATAATTTGACTTTGTTTGACAGAAGAGAGAGAGAGAGTGAGAGATCAAGGAGAAAGGATGAAGTGATGAAGACGAGCTTCAGCTTCAGTTTTTCACTTACAAACTAACTGTAGATGAATGTTTGTAACATGAACGCTTCCCACCCCGAAACAATGACTGGAGACGCTTTAAAACCACAACAGATTTATTTGAACAACATTTCAACAACAAACTGTTGTTTGTTTTCTCAGTCGACTCGACAACACGAGTCGCTCACGTGGATCCATGATCGACAGAAATAAAAAGAACAAGAACACCAGAAGCATCGTTTGGCACACGAGTGACTCGTAATAATACGTTCAGGTGTTACAACGAGTCCTGACCAGGAATCATTACTGACTGCACGCCAACACTTCACTTGCTTCTGTTTTACAGTAAACGTCCAGGTTCAGCGGCGGCGAGACGCCCTGACACACGAGTCTGTGGTCTCAGCACGTTGGACGTTACTCCGCAAACACCTTATTCTTCACCTGACTTCCAGCTGCGCCCTCAAAAGCTGCAGATTCTTCTTTCTGCACAGAAAGTTCAAATATTTGTACGTACGGCTTTTATCACTACATCTAAACTGTGACTATGAACGTCAGGAGACAAAAGATGCTTTTATTTCTAGTATAAAAACACTGTCGATGATGAAACGCCAGATTAGGTTGTAAAATCACGACAGTGTAACTTCAGACTAACTCAGATCTGTCTGTATTTCACAGCAGAGGTTTTAAACCTGGTGTCTGTGGCAACACACAGACACCAGGAGTCTTCATAAGTCAGCGGCCATGTTGGATCTGAACACGCTGTGAATCACAGAGTAACGTACGAAGCTGCTGAGGTCACAAATGCGTCTCAGGAAAACACAAAAAAACACCATCGTATCAAAATGTCCCTCTTTTAAAGCCAAGGAAACGTGGCTCCTGTAAACATCAGCTCCTCCACGACAGAAACAGCAGGTCAACACCTCCACCTGTTGCAAGCAGAGACGTGGTTCACCTCGACGGGCGTGAAACAGGGCGTGAAGAAAGAAGAAGAAGGACGTGTTATTCCACACATACGTGAAGTGTTAATGCCTTCACACGTTTACTCAGGAAACAGCAGAGGAGATGTAGCAGGTGCACTTCAGTTCGACCGGAGGAAGTTATATATTAAGAAAATAAATAGATTCTTATTTACAGAAAGGACACGTGTTGCACACGTTCCCAGCAGCCCCGTCACCTCCCGTTTAACCTCCTGTCCGGATACGAGGAGCATCGCCGACGTCTTTAACTACAAAAGTACAATTTACATCCAATTAAAGCTCAGTAATTATTATGTTGAGTCGAGTGTCAAATATAAGGAGACAAACGCAGCGTGCAAGCAGCAACGGCAGCAACAAAACTCAAAGCCAGGGGCCAGATGTGCACATTATAACACACATCTGTAGAGGAGACTTCACACCAGCGTGGGGGTCTGGAGCCGCAATGAAGACGAGGGTTTAACGAAGATTCAAAAGGGACAAAACACACAAATGTTTCGTCTCCAGTAAAATACAGATTTTGTGTTTTCAGGGGCCTCGAAAACTCTCAAACTGACGTCGATTCGGGGCCAAAACGTCCGATTTTCAGAATGTTTTTGTGTTCAGTTTGATTCTTCTGGTTTCCTCTGAAGGCATCGTTTTTATTTGCTTGTTTGTTGTTGTTCATGTTTGTCCTTCGTGTTAAAGACACACGTGGTGATTAATGATCACTTGTAAAACAAACGGCTGCAATTAAACATTTGATCAACATCGATTCTTCACAATTAATTGTTCAGTTTATAAAACGTCACAAATGTTTCCCAGAAGTCAAAGTGACGTCTTCAACTCGCTTCTTTCATCCAAAACCCCCAAAACTCTTTTACTGTCAGAAGTCCTTCATTTAAGAAGCTGGAAGCTGCAAATATTTAACATTTTCTCAACTAATGGATCTGCTGCTAACTGTGCCAGAGGAAGTGTGTGTGTGTGTGTGTGTGTGTGTCAGTCACGTAGTCTACAGAGGGTAGTCACAGGTGAACAGCTGACAGGAATAAAGGAAGCCACAGTTTCCAGCTGTGTGAGAGTGTTTGTTTGTCTGAGTGTGTGTGTGTCTGTGTGTGTGAGTGTGTGTGTTTCTGAGTGTGTCTGAGTGTGTGTGTGAGTGTCTGTGTCTGAGTGTGTGTGTGTGTGAGTGTCTGTGTCTGTGTCTGAGTGTGTGTGTGTTGGTTAGTGTTTTTTGCTTGTCTTTATATTTTTGTGTGTGTTTTGTTTTTGTGTGTGCAAGTTGTGTTTTGTGACAAAATGTGTCGCTTCTCGTCTCTTCACGTGCAGCTTGTTCGATTGTCACCACGGAGCACGAGCTGTTGAGATTCGTGAGACGGAGTTTCACACACCTGGAAGCTGCTTCACGTCGGACCTGTCGACGCAGAGCGACCGCAGTGAGTTCTCAGGTGAGGTGAAGAAGGCAAGATGTGCGCAGTAAAGTGTAAACACCACAAGCTGTGTGTGTGTGTGTGTGTGTGTGTGTGTGTGTGTGTAAGTGCTGAAAGTTAAGATGAGACTTCTTCCTTAATTAAGTGCATTGTGAGGTCTTCACGGTCCTTTCTTTCTTTCTGAGAGAGTGAAATGATGAAGATCGAGTGCACAGATCTGGAGTCAGGACACCGTTAGCTTAGCTTAGCATAAAGACTAGAAGCAGGGGGAAACAGCTAGCCTGGTGAAAACACACTTTCCTGCAACTCTACGGCTCTTAATGAACATGTTGTTTGTTTCATCCGTGAAACAACGCGGTCGTAAAAAAGAACAGACTGTGTGGATTTAGGTGGAGTTGCGTCGCAGTAAGGTTGCCAGGTTTGGTTCCACAGTCTCTGTGCAGAACATGGATGTATAATAAGAACTGGGTCATGGACTCAAGACGGCATCTTCCAGGTTTACAACCCACTAAGTACTTATTTACAGAGCGAATGGGTTCGATTCAGGGGCGTGTCCTCTCTGCTTCCAGGTTTTATGCTAAGCTAACGCACGTCCTGACATCGATCTTCTCATCTCATGCTCAGAAACAAAACAAATTCCCTTTTAACAATTTAAAGTCCATGAGTTCAGAGCTTTCAGGAACACGTCAAGCCTCACTTCTTCATTACAAAGACATCTGATAACCGCGTCAACAAACGTTTGGCCCTCACGTAGCTGCTTTCTGTTTCATACTGGTCGAGAGTCGAAGGAACAAGGCAATAATTCAAATAAAGATAGTACTTGTTAATCAAACACAAACATGGTACCCCCCCCCCAACTAATCACGAGATCTTATGAAGCTGCTCCTCTTTCCTACCGTGGATGAATCGCTGTTTTCAGCTACAGACGTCTAGAAAAAGTCCCGTGAAAACGTCCTAAAAAGAGGAGGAAGAGCAAGCAGCTAACTAGCCGCTCACTTCTACGTATGGCACACTTCATCTCCAACGCTACTCCGCCTTGGAGCCTTTGACCCCGGAGGAGCCTCTGAGGTAGGTGTTGTAGAAGAACAAGGCAAAGAGGACCAAGTAGCTGAGGTACATGAGAGACCCCCACGCCACGTTGTCCACGTAGGACGGGCAGCGCACCTCGTGCATCCAGAGGTACACCAGGCCCAGGACGGCCAGCCCCATCACCATCTGCAGGATCTGGGTGGCCGTGATGATCATGGCGCAGGGACGGGGCACCCGCAGGCCGGCCGCCCGGGCCGCGTAGTACGTGTACATGAGCGAGTGCACCACGTAGTTCATGGTCATGAACCAGCCGCCACCCGCCACCTGGTCCTTGTAGGAGTACCAGGAGTACAGCAGCACGGTGATGTGGTGGTACCAGTGCAGGAAGATGAGGCGCTGCTTCCGGAGGACGATGAACACGGTGTCGCCTGGGAGAGAAACCGTTCAGTCTGAAGCTCATCAACTCATCTGTTAACTCTCATTCACACCACTGTCAGTCTGTAAGAGTTCCTGAGTGGAAAACATTTAATACTTTAATACAAAAGTATTGTTTAGAAGAAGAAGAATTTGGTAATGTTTCGTTTTACAGGTCCATTATAAATATTAAAAAAAGGAATTTGCTTCTAATTTTAAGCAGAAAAAGTTGTGAAAGTGTCATTTTATTTAGTACCTTATGTTGAGTTTTTGAATATTCACTGAAAACCGAAGCAGGAATGTATTGATCATAGATTTTTCTTTCCAAAGATGTCTGCATGTTGAACACTGACTCAGCTTTTAGCTTCACAAACATATTTGTTCGTTAAAAAAAGGTTTCACGCTGCCTCACCGACACTTTAAGTTTAATTTCACTGAATCAACGTTTGTAGAAAGAGCTGCAGTCATGTGACCAGACAGGTTGTAAACAGAGCGTCACAGTCAACACGCTGACTTCCTGTCTACTGGAGTTTAAGTTATCATACAGCACAATTAACCTCTGTCTCAGGTTCACATGGTGAGTGCACAGATAACATTGTGCTTTATACAGGTCTGACACAGCAACACACTCATTTCATTTATTATATATTATACTCATACTGTACTATATATATATATATATATAATATATATATATGTGTGTTTGTGATACATTCACCATATATTATATCCCATTCTATAATGTGAAATAGTTTTATTACATTATATATGACATTATATTTCTCTTCTGAAACAGATACACAGTTTTGTTTTATATACTTCTAATACTTTCTTTTTAAAATTTCAACAAAGGCTCGCCTCATCATCTTATCTTTCGTCCTGGAGTCTGCAGCCGAGGAGACATTATCTGTACCAATCACGCACTAATTGAATTTTCTTGCCACCTCAGCATCTGCCTCCATTTCCCAGAATCCCCCAGAGATCATGAAGAGAAACCAGACAGCAGCAGCAGCAGCTGTGGAGGTAAACTGTCTGCTGAACACACGTCAGTCGAGGTTAAAGCGTCTCCACCTAGATATCTAATATTTATAACAAGTTCAGCCCAGTTTTAACCTCCACGTCCACCAGTCTGTAGCACTTCCTCTGCATGCTGTTGGAAAGAAGACGTGGAGAGGTTAGAGAAGTCTTACCCAGCTCGGGGGCCTTGCTGAGAACGAAGGCGTAGGCCCAGAATTTGCTGACGGGGGCGCTGTAGAAACTGATGTCGCACACCGACTGCCTGAAGCCGCTGCTGGTGAGGATGTGCAGCATGTACAGGCCGGTCCTCGCTGCTCCTATGATGCTGCAGAGGGAACACAGCGTTTAAAGATGGGTTACGTGCAGGCTGGAGTTCCTTGATAGAAACTACAGTTGTGTTTGAGTCTGCGTGTCTCCACACAAGGACTCTAAATGAAAACAGACACACAGCAGGATGAACGTGAAGTGGCCGTGGACACTGCAGCGGGATTAAGATTAGAGGCTGCAGATGCACCGGTGATGGAGCTCCGCCTGCTGCCACCTGGGTCACAAGCTCTCCAAACTCTCCTGGTGGTGCAGCAGGAGCCGTGTGTGAGCACAAACGTTCAGTTCCAGACGCTTTAAATGTCAACGTGTGGTAGATGTCGAGATAAACGTAATAAAAGGCTCCAGGAAACTCTCCGGGTCCCGTCGTCAAGAGAGTCAAGTATCAAGCGTCATGGAGCAAACTGCTGCCAGAGAAACGGAGTGAAAGGTTGGTCGTCTCCTTCACAACGACGCCGCTCACACCTTCAAATCCAGCGAGGAATGTGTTGTCGGGTCACCCAACTGGTTTCCACGTTGGTTCACATGTAAACACATTCCCCGAACTCGTCCTGCAGCGCCGGCGTCTGGGAAGTCTTCTGGTGGCAGATCAGAGCAGCAGCTCCGCCGCTCGAGCTAAAATACATTCCACCACAAGATAAACCCTCCGGTGTCCCCATGATCATCCCACTGAGCCGCAGAAATGCTCGTGCCCCACATGTAAGACGTGCACAGACCGTGACCCCATGCACCCTCCTGTTTATCATCTGTTTGCGCCTACGTTACCCACAAGGCCACGCGGCAGGTGACTCACCTGAAGATGGCCAGGCTCAGCGACCACAGCACCAGCGGGCGCCGCAGGTTCAGCTTCGGCCGCTCCCTCATGAAGTGCTGCCCGCCGAACACCAGCGCCGCGTACAGGCCGCAGAACATGAAGGCTTTGCTCCTGCAGAGGACCAGACATCCCATAATCAACACCACAGAGGAGGAGTTACCAGAGATACTGTGTTTCTGTTATTTAGCATATAAATGGACAAAATAATAGAAACGCCTACAGTTCAACCACAAACAGTTTTTAACCTTTGTGGATGTTTGGTTTCGTTATTGATTAGTCGATTAACTGCCAACTCTTGTGATTATTGATGATTGATCTGCTTCTCTTCGTCCTGTCTGACAGGAAGTGAAGATCGTTGGGCTGCCACATGTTCCACGTTTAAAAAGTGCAGATGAGGAAGAGAAGAAAGATTATTGAACATGAATAAGTGGCCATGAAGACGATATCTGTTGGATCCCTCGTGAACTTTGACCTGCGTCAGGTTGCAAAGAGGAAGAAGACGACTTCCTGCTGAACGCTGCAGGACGTGAACGGACCAGTAAACCGCAGGTCAAAGCAAACATGGCGTGATGTGACTGGTGTCAGGTGGCATGGACATAACGCCGCCCCCCCCCCTGATCCTCATTCATAATCACAGTAAACGATTAACAGAGATTAGTTGTTGACACATCGCTCAGGCTGTTAGTTGTGAGGTTATCTGTCCGTCTGGCTGATCAACGCCCGCGATACGTTTCAGTTACAGCGAGAAAGATGACGACATGACGGAGGAGGTCAGGTGCCGTCGTCACTCCGGGAACGACGTGTGTGTCTGAGGTGGTCTGGGAACAGATGACTAATCCAGATTGGCACAACACGTATTAGGCCGTGTAGACGCCGCTGCTGCTGCTTGACCCAGTTAATGCCACCGGGCTTCTGACAGCCGCTCCCAGTCCATGCATGCAGCTAAAGCCCTCCGGGAGGCCCCAGTACGACCTGCTAGAGTCAAATATTTCAAAAAAGCTGCAACTAATAATCAATTTGTACTCTTGATTGATTATTTCTTCCATAAAATGTCAGGAAATAGTGAAAAAACAGGTGAAAACCTAAAGATATGTCGTTTTTAATGATATAAAAGGAAGAAAAAGCTGCATTTCCCCACATTTGCACTTTGGCCTCTGGGGAACTGTGATGTCATTTTTTTATAGAACAAATGAACGATTAATCCAAAATTAAAGAGCGGCTCCACTAAAGTCATAAAACAACGATTCTCTGAGATAAAATACGACCCTTCAGGGACGAGCGTGATATCTGAACCACGCTGACACTCACACAGACTCTGGTGTTCAATAGCTCTCAATAATACACACACTTCCAAGAGCAAGTGTACTGCTGGAGGTATCCGTGTGTGTGTGTGTGTGTGAGCTACTGTTGCAGGCTAAAGGTGAGCGACTCATTAATGTTACCTGAGAAGCTGATACGACAGAGAACACCTCCCTCTCTGTAAACTGTGAGGAGTAACACAATCAACCACCCCCTTTAATTACATTCCTGAACTGTGTGTGTGTGTGTGTGTGTGTGTGTGTGTGTGTGTGTGTGTGTGTGTGTGTGTTTGTGCGCAGAGGAGGAGGAGGAACATTAATGTGGGTGCTGATGAAGAGGAGAGTGATATTTAGGGAACTTCCTGTGTCTGCAGCACCGAACTGTCCCCACACTGTTGAATTCTTCTGCTTATGAATCCCTCAGCAGAGCAACACAGAGTTCATCTCATTAATGAACTTTCTGGATGAGAGATTCATCCTTTAAACCGTTTATGGAGGAAAAAACGCCAAATATTCAGTTCACAACTTTTATAAAATGTGAATACTTTGGGATTTTGGACTAAAAGCTATGAAATGACATTTTATAGACAGTTTGCACCTTCTACAGTGTTCCTTTGTTCATTTATTTTGTCAATCGATCTTTTTCTCTGAAACATGGATCTAACAAGACGGTTCTGGGTTCAAACCGGCAATTTCCAAACTGGAAATTCAAGATGTCTCGGCCACAGAAGTGAAGTGTTTGCTGGGATGGACCGGAGGCCGGGAGAATAAGCAGGTAAAACAGATGTAACTCACAACATGAAGACACGTGTTTTTAAAGGTTTAAATGATACTTTTTAAAGATAAATGACACCTTTGGCACTTCTGAACTTCAGGTTTCTGCTCACATGTGATATATCGAACAGCGCTGGTGTTTACAGACTGAACCATTAATCCAATGTATTCCACCTGCAGCCTTAGTCGTGCAGAAGCACGGGTTTGTGTTCGTCCGGTATCGGCATGAAGTTATGAGCACCTGTGTGTCAAAGAATTTCAGACGATACTCTGTCAGAAACAACAAGCAGGAGTTGCAGGTAAAGCGAGGAGGAGCGAACTCACATGTCACTACATCCTGCAGAGAGACAGCGGTACGACCGGCCCAAGAGCAACAGCATGAAACACACACACACACACACGCGCTTCCCTGCTGTTAATCACACGTCACTCTGCAAACCAGGTGTCCACATGTTTCATGCTGTGTGCACAACGTGTTCGGCCGATGCTGCACTTCCCCCTCAGCGATATGAGGCTTCATTTGAGCGCTTACTTCTACTTCTGGAACAGAAAGGCAACAAGAATGTGGTCTTACTGGGTTTGCAGCGTGGAGAGGTGCAGGCAGGGGTCACGCCCTCTTTGCAAGAGTCTTAATTGGACAATGAGGGAGGCGTTTGAGGACCTGTGATTCAACATTTTTGTGTTGTGACAACATATGTTTGTTGCATGTGCAGCAGCCACAGCAGTGAGTCTTTCTGGTGCATGCAGATTACACGTGCTTAACATTTAACTACCTGTTAATTAAGTTTGTATTTAAGACAAAGCCTGGCCTGTGGGAGTCAGGCTCTGCATCCTCAAGGACGTTTGAATTAAAGCGGGTAAAAGGGGATTCCCTGGTCCTTTAAGCTAACCCAGCTAGCTCACTGTGAAGGCTTTCAGTCTCAGATGAGACCCAAGAAACCACAATAAAGGAGGAGGATGTGACCCCGGGTCCGCATGGCGGGCAGCACAGACACAGAGCCCCAGCACCCACCAGTCTGCCGGGGCAGAGGAGGAGGACCACGCAGACATGTTTTATCTTATTATCTGCCATTTTCCCCACTAGCTCATATTCTCCTGTACATACCAGTTCTCCTGCATCCACTCCAGGGCTCGTCTCTCGTCGAAACGCCGCTCGAAGTCGTACTCCGCCAGCGGGGAACCGAGCTCAGACTCGTTCATCTTTCTTTTTCTTTAAAAAAAATGTAAAAGAAAAAAATATATATATAAATATTTATTTATCAGCGTTTCTTCCGCTAAAAACCAGCGGGCTCCTGGACGTTCCTGGAGGGTTCGGGGGGATGTGGCCGCTCCGAACCGGCCTCCTGACAGCGAACAGTCCGACCTCCAGATGATATATTAGCCGGATGAGCGCCGGTTAGAGTCCGGGGTGACGGGAGGATGCGGTACCAGCAGACGCACCTCCCCACCCGCTTTCCTCTCGGTCGTTAAGCTAGCTAAAACACAACAATGCTATTCCGGTTTGGACTTTCAAAATAAAACACGTCGGCGCAATGACGCACCAGACGTCTGTTTCTGGTCCTTTACACTGGCAGCCTCGGAGGATTTTAATATACTTTATAACATTTATAATATTCACACGTTTTTTGTTCTTGTGGTATTTATATGGGGTGAGATAAGGGTCAGTAAGAGTTTGAGCGTCTGAAATGGTGTGAATGGTTGTAAATCACACTTTGTAAACCTATGAAAAAACTCTACATATGTTAACACTGGATTAAAAAAGGCCAACAATGTAATATGATTAAGTAATGATACTTATGTATGTACTATATTTAACAGAGACATACAATATAGAATCAGAATCAGAATCAGAAATACTTTATTAATCCCAGAAGGGAAATTGCTTTTTGATACAGTTACAATGCTCAATAAAGTTATTGAAAACAGAATAATAAACAGTAGAAAATAGAGGATGTAGAGGTGTAGAGGGAGGGTCCAAATATAGGTTTTATAAAGCCAAATTCATTTCCATTCCTTTGTTTGTTTGCTGGAAAAAAAGGCCCCAGCAGAGCAGAAGTTAAAAGTTAGAGCCCGAAAGATACTGAATGTTTGAGGCTGATGTTTTCAAAAACTGCAATAATCATATTTGCAGATATTCAGGTTTTGTTCTTAAAGATTGAATAGATCACCAAGATCAGCACTTCTTTTTAAAAGGCAGGTCTTATATAAGTAATGCCATCTGAAACCCCTACAGGTCGTCCTAGCAGCACCTAATTGCGACACATATTTACGCTTGTATGTACAGCGACCTCTAGTGGCCAACCTTGTCAACAACAACCCCCCCTTTCCCCCGCAGAGCCTGTTTCAATTTTTAGCCCGACATGAAAGGAGGGAACACACGGATCAGAATAATTCATCCCTACTGTATCAGATTTCTATCTTGTTTATCCAGATGGAGAAGCAAAAAGTCACAGCTACAGCCTCGCATTGGAAACTTAATGTTGAAAGCAAACTTCCACATTAAAACAGGAAACAGGAAGTGAGAAACCTCCAGCGTAAACTGTCAGGAGGAAGGATTTCCGGCAAATACTGGAACACCTGCTGGTGGCCTTTTGCCCGTTTCCGGTCTTTGACCTTTGCCTGCCTATTTCTGCTTCTTCAGACAAATTTTCCTGCTCCAGCTGCTTGACCTTTGGTTGCCTCGACCCACCAGGTAACTGTGTTTTTACTCAGTCCACCGTGTCTGTATTAAGCTTTAAAGCACAGGTGAGCTAGCCTAGTTCCAGACCTCTCAGATCAGCATTGATGATTCAAATACTTCTGGTATTAGTTCCCAATGACGAAGAAACAACAGATTCAATAAGAGCTTTGTAGTCTGACAAAAGCATGGATGAGATGGATGTAGCTGTGGAGGTGCCTGTAAGATAACTTTACAGACCTCTTGAATGAACGTATATCTACAATCAGTCTATATTAACCCTGCATTCATGTTAGTTCCCAACTGGAAGAATTCATGTGAAGGCCCCCTTAAGTCAGAACAACTCGGAAATCTGGTGAAAAGTATGTGAAAATCACTGAAAGTTTCCATCTTATACACAGAAACATGGCGGACGAATGTAAATATTTGATGGCAGGAACCTTTTTTTATTAATTCCTGTATTGCATTTTAAGGGGTTATGTTTCTCATCTGGCCTGGAAACACCTTGGCATCTCCAAGGAGAAGCTGGAAAGCGTGGAAGGAAAGAGCGGAAGAAAATGCAAGTTTCTGATTAGCATCAACTAGCTCGACAACTAGTCGTGTAAAGCAATATTTTAGTGGTTTTAGGGAATGTACTGGTGACTGGGACTCTGAGCCAACCTGAGAGTCATCTTACGTCTTAGCGTCCACGAAGTTTCCACATTACGACCTAAAAGCTCACGAACGCACCGAAGGACTTCCTAACTCAGCATCCGAAGCTGTGGTCGACTGGATGGATCCGTTGGTCACTTCTGATTGGTTAGGGCACAACGACGACCCTCTCCCAACCAGAAACAGACAACAATTCAGGCTGTAGGTTGAGCCCAGTTACCTCCGAGGTGGATGCAGCGCCGTTGTCTAGATTTTAGGAAACACCACAACCTTTTTCCTATAAAGAAGAATAGCAAAGTCGTCTTTTCGATCCTCAATCCGTCCAACAGTCGCGTTTCCTGGAAGTAACCAACATTCGTTCCTGAACTTTGCGGCTCCACGTGAACCCTTTCTCTCAGACTCAGCTGCAGTCCAGTTTCTATGACGCAGGCTGAGCGATGAATGAAAAGAGGCTGCCAGTGTGTGGTTTTCTTTGTTTTGCTGGCTGAAACGCTGCCGCTGGTGTTGGGAGTCCATTTTCTGTGGACAGGACCAGACATGGAGACGGGCAAACCCCCTGTGGCCCACACTTTCAGCTGGAGTTAAAAGCTTCTGCACAGGTGGAGAGCTTTTACATCCCAATGCTGCACCTCCTCCATCACTCTACCTGTCTACATCCTTTCATCCTTTCAACCTTCCTTTCTTGTTGCTTTAGCTTCTCCAGTTCCTTCCCTGCTGCCCCTTTTTGCCTCCACATCCTTTCACTTACTCTTCCTTTAACATTTCATTACATCTTCTTCTGTTGTCACAACTGCTGATTTTGCATCATTTCAGTACAAACGTGATGGGAAAGGATGAGCGTAGGAACCATTCAAAGGGTTTCAGATCACACCGATCTCCTGCCACGACGTGTTGCAAACCTATTTACTGTATCTACAGTGGCTCATCGATGCCTTGAAAAGACCCAAACCAACACTGCGTTTGTCTGTCTGCAAATCTTTAAAACTGGTTTGTTTAAAAAAGTAAAAGGTAGTATTTTCCTAAAACAGCGGCTCACTGTCGATTCGAACAAAGTCAAACAGAAGAAACTGAGGATTCATCTTAAAGTCGTACATGTTGTTGGGTTTCACACATTGAGACACGAGATGCACCTCTTGTGAAGGCAAGTGCTGCCAGTCAGGAAGTGAGTAGCTTTTACTGCCTCGAGAACAAGTCGGTTTCTTCATGTTTCCTGCTACACCTCCCTACATCCCTCCACCTCCATACACATCTCCACACCTCTCCACACATCTCCACAACTCCCTACACCTCTCCACACCTCCCTACACCTCCCCACACCTCCCCACACATCTCCACACCTCCCCACACCTCCCCACACCTCCCCACACATCTCCACACCTCCATACACATCTCCACACCTCCCTACACATCTCCACACCTCCATACACATCTCCACACCTCCATACACATCTCCACACCTCCATACACATCTCCACACCTCCATACACATCTACACACCTCCCTACACCTCCCCACACCTCCATACACATCTCTACACCTCCCTAAATCCCCCCACACCTCCCTATACATCTCTCTCCACATCTCCACCCCCACACATCTCCCCACCTCTCCACACCTCCCCTACGACAATTTGTTTGTGGTAAACAAATAAGATTATAATCTGGTTTTAAATCATTTCATGTGTTGTGACGATGTTTT
>JAVQJD010040100.1:0-13814 GCA_036023655.1 Nannoperca australis
AAGTACATCGCTGCCAGTGGCAAAATCGAAAAGAGCATTAAATCTAGAAACAGATTATGTCCGTTCATTATCAATCACAGTACAATCAAGCTGGACAACAATTCTCATATAATATCACATGATATGCTGAACTTCATGGAGCCAATGTGTCACATTTGTTGTATTCCCGGAACAAATGAGTTCATGACAAGTAATCATTTTTTAATTGTTGCAGAGTTCTTCAACTTACACCACCCGCTAAAACATTTAAGAACAGCCCAACCTTACAAGCACAAGGTTGTTTGTAATATAACATGAGTGAGCATACGCACCTTTGCTTTCAATGGAGCTCTGAAGAAGGGAAACATCATTGTTGGCACTGAAGTTTGGATACGGGTCAACTGTTCCATAATACTTAGGTTTGGGCTTGGCCTTCATCTAGCAACAGACAGAAATAACACATGTTTTATTAACTCTGGCTGCTACAGATTGCCAGGAATCCCGAACTACAGATCGTCTTCAGTTTTGAAGATGGTTTTTGATTAATTGCAGTTTTGTCACAGGGCAGAGTGACAGGATATATGGAGGTAATATAGAGCAGAGCTGTCAGAGCTGACAGAGCTGCAGAGAGCTGTCAGTTAGTAAATGTATGGAAAAACAATAAAATTCGTATAAATTCCAAATACTCAAGTTGAAGCTCCTATTTAAACATTATTAAAACAAAATGTCCAGCTTCTCCTTCTCCAACTTCCGTATATATGTTAGCAGTCCATGGAACTGATTCACCTCATGAAACGTTTGATTTAAATTGCAAAATGTGAAACTGGAGTGACATTACATTAAACAAAACCAGCCAACAACAGGTATATTCTTCTCATGACCAGTTGTTCCTAGGTGATCTGATACTCACTGTGACTGTGTCATCTTTGGGGTCTCTGTGATGGACGGCGTTTTCGAAGAATCTTTTGAAGAAGGACATGTTTACTTGGCTGGAAAGATAAAGCCAGAAACAAAAACACTTGGCTGTGAAAGGAGAAAGGAAAAATAAATAAAAAATTTAAGTTGATTTCAAGATGTCTTCTCCTTCATTTTTAAACATCAAAAAACCTCACCTGTGCTGCTGGAGACGGTCTTCACTGTCCAGTTTGTAGATCTCAGGTATTTAACTCACTCTGCTGCGCCTCCACCCACCTCTGTGCAGATTTCAAGGCAGGTGTATTTTTCCGTGCAGAGGATCAGCCAGTCTGCCACCTCTCAGAGACAACATTCCTGCGAGGTGACGGTCAGAGGTTCATGCACTTATGACTGGTTGGGTGATTCTTCTGCAGACTTGCATTGTGCAAATGCTTCACCCTTTAATCAAACAACCTATCATTCATACGGACATCCAGGGAACAGTGACAGCTAAGATGAAGGTGAATGCATTCGCATTTTGAAAGAGTTGATGACATAAACACTCCTAAATCCTCACCTGAGACAACACCTCGTTGCTTTTTACATAACTCAACCTGATGTTCCACATTTTTCTTTTCATGCTGATCATGCTCAAAGAGAACTCAACTGGTTTTACATATCAAAGTTTACAGGTGTTGGTGAGTACTACTATACATATGTGTGAAAAAAGTTGTATTAAGTCTTTAGTGGTTCCAGGGGGAGCTGTGTGAACTCTGATAAATTGGCACATGAAGCCAAAAAGGTTCAACCTCTGGGTATAAAATGACCTGGATCTTCTGCATTGTGTGGTCCACAGAGCAAGCACACTAGCATTTCCTTTAACCCCTCCTCCCAGTCGCTCAGTCTCGGGCTGACTTACATGAATGATAGTGACACTACACCACTGGATTTAGCTATTAGTACATTTTATAACTTTAAAGACATAATCATTTTAAATAAGGGCTAGTTACGTTTTTGTACTGACTTGTTGTTAAAATAAATTATCCGCTGATTTACAGACATCTCTTTCACAATGTAAGTCTATGGCAAAAAGTGTGCATTATGTGACACACCTGGAAGTTGTAATTACACAGTTTGGCCACTGTGTGAAATTGGTTTAAAAGCACTTCCTGTGGGCTTTGGTTGAAGGTGAAGACTACAAGTTTGAAAATGTAAATAATCTGGAGATGTGGATTCATCCCTGCTTGAGGCTAGCACCCTGAGGCTACATTAACCTCTACTAGTATCTAATTGGATTATGAGTAATGTGGGTGCAGGGTTCTGACAAGGAAGAAGAATGTGTGGAATAACAATAACAATATTTCTGATTCTGCTGCATCAGTTTTGCTACTTTTTACTCCAACTGACTCGGACAATGTTAGAGAACTCTTTTACAGTGGCAGAAACACAGAAGAAATCCAGCACACAGCAAAAATGTTGGGAACTGTTGGGGACAAATTCACTGGGTTCATTTTTTCAACTAATCTTTTTTTTCTCTTGGTTGATCCCTGTGTGTGTCCCTTCTCTCTGTGGTTTTAAGCCAATAAATGAAATAAAAAAATGTAAATGAAATCTTAACTTAAATACAGTAGGATAAAATACAATTTAAAAACAATTATATAAACTGAGCTGCTACAAAGATGTTATTAAAAGATTTTAAAACTTTATTGCAAAGTCAGAATCATACTATGAACTACAAAGTAAGTGTATATGTAAGGGAAAAGAAAAAAGCACAGATGTCTCAGTTATTGCAAATCAGTAGCTGACCTGTCAGACATTATGTTTACCTAGAGTATATGAGCAAACTCAGTGGTAGAAGGATGAGATAGTGAGACTATCTTTAAAATCTTTATATTATATCAGCATGAAAATATGCTTGATATTATTAATTCATTGACATTATTAACATAAATTAAGAATAACCAATCTCTTATTATTATTTACTGTAACAGAGTATCAGGACACATCAGAACAGTAAAGTCGTCATGTTTCCTGTGGTCGATGAGTTCACAGCTCAATGACAAAATGGTTCTCTTCTTGGAATTGTGTTCTATTATTCATTGAGTCAAACAGAACATGTCTTTCAAACATGTCAGTGACCCAGCCAACATTATCCAGTCAGGTCCCACATAGGTTAGTAAAAGACAGTATGCCATGTAGGCTGCACAGGTTTATTTAGCTATTTCTGGTCTTACGAATGTCTCCATATATGAAAATAATGTATGTGGTGGAGGTTATGGAATATATCATTTTCTATATCCAAACACACCTCAGAGTAATATTACTGTACTATTGTGCTTGTACCATGTCTAAAGGATAAGAGTCTGTGGTTATCCACTGTTATGTTCAAACATTTGTATTTTTCTTTGCTTGTAATTTGAAACAGTAACTTATACCCTGAACTTTCATTCATGTGTTGCACTATAATTTAAAATTTCCATCTTCCTTTATTATATTATATCACATTTTATTTTACTAGAAATATTATGTATACAATTTGTTGGTGGACAAGAAAAAATAAATCTCAAGGTCCACTTGCTAACGTGCCAACCACACTTTCTGTTTGCTGAGTTGCCATGGAGGTCATGTGGTGTGATATGAAACTGAACGTGTCTATATTGTGTGTTTTTACAGTACAGTTTTGCAGTAGTAGGTTACAGTTTAGACAGATGTAATTTTCAAAAATGACCTCCGGTAAACTCTGAACTGTTGCTGATGTCAGTAAGGAAACATGAGGGCCCTGTAGCTGAAATGCCACAATTTCAACACTTTGTTTCGTGTCTATTGATGTCTCCAGCTGTGAAATGAATAGAGATTTTCTGAGGGATGAACACAGCCTGCAGGAGTGCAATTCTTTCACACTGTTATCTTGGAGGGGGCCCTCTCCCACGGCCCCGGCCTGGTCCAGCACCTGGACCTGGCATTGGTCCTTGTCTTCTTGGCCCAGGGGGCCGGCTTACTGGCCCTCGAATGTTGGGGTTGGGCGATGCCAGAGCCACATCTTTCTGCAGGTTAACGCCTTTACCGGCTGACCCGGGCTTCGTCTTCATTGGTTTTGCTTCTGGCCCTGGTGTCTTTTCTGTTCAGACAGAGACAGCGAAGAATCACCTGGATACCTCAATGAATGCATAACATTTAACGACCCATGAATTACGTATCAGTGTTTGGTATCCAGAAGGAACTGTATTTTTACATCATGGTTTAGGCAGAAAACTTTGTATCAATAACAGATAACAATACTTATCAGTATTTATTTTAACACTTTACAATACCAAAAAAATTTAAACCAAAAATATATTTATTATAGAGGCATTTAGTAACATTTTACTTTGTATAAGTGCAAAGGATGATCAGGAGTTCACTGACCAGGCTCAGGTGGAGGAGAGGGGGGGGCGAGGGATCGATTCGGCAGCAAATCCTCCAGGTCTTTCATGACCTGGTTGGTGCTGTCCGTGTTGTTCCTCCGGTTCTTCTCCTCATCCCGAGCCTGGACAGAGAGAGAGAGAGAGAGACAGAGAGAGAGGGATGGTGGACAGAAAAAGAAGCAGTTATGTTAATGTTATTTATGTTACAAGAATGTACTTTGATATTCCATATTTTCTATTTTGACCAAAACCAACAATATGTTAGTCTCATTACTTTCTGACTTCCTTACCCTGTTTGGCTCTCAGAGACATAAATATATAAATACACAAATATATTTTTTTACATTTATAGTTTAATTTTTAAAAAGTCTCAGTAACTTCCTAAAACAACTGGGCTCTGTATTTTAAGCAAGTGAAATTGTGAATTTGTTGAGAACTACTTTCAGTGGTGGATTAATACACATTTGTTGCACAAGTGAGTATTTAGTATTTAGTGAGTCAAAATGAGTCAAAATAAACTACAGAGTAAAAGATAAGACTGGCGATATTCTACCATTTTTCTTAATGTCAACAAATCCCATGAAAAAAAACTAAGCTAAAAGTACTTTTTGACTTCTCTACTGAGGAAGCCCCAAGCACATTGGTTCCTAATGAAGACAAATAACGTTTTTTTTATTGAATTGAATTGAAAACTCTTAAACTTGGGTCATAAATACATAGTTGCATTTTAACAAAAGGAGAAAATGTATTTTCTAAAACAACTGGACACTGTAGTTTTTAGCAAACATTACTAAAATTTTGGTATTTTCAGCTGCGGATTAATACACATTTGGTGCTTGAGTGAGTGTATGTGGGATTGAATCAAAATAAACTACAGTGTGTGTGTTCATGATAATGAAGGAACATGTCAGCCAGTGCAACATTGTGTTTACTCGTTTTTGGACATCGGTGGAGCTCTATGGTACAGAGGAATAATATATAATATAATATATTATATCAGGCTTTGGATACACAGGTAATACTTGTTAGTTGGATTAATTCATTGTTGGTTTTGGTCTTTTCATATCATTAGTTGACAATAATATCAATATAGAATATCACCAGACTTTCAACAGTATCTTTAGTGAGGCATTTGAGCCAAAATAGGGGGAAATGCTGCAGATCTGTACATGTTGTACACGAGTAGAAGCTAAGAGAGGCTGTTCTGTGTTCAGGTAAATGCTGATGTCAGCATGCTAAGATGCTCACAATGATAATGTGAACATGCTGATCTTTAGTAGATAAATGTTTACCATGGTAGCCATCTTGGCTTAGCATTTTAACATGCTAACATTTACTAACACATTGTCATTTGGTCAGTCTGCAGTTCTGTGGCAACACTCCACTACTGTGTATGTAAGGTTTTGAACAGTATACTTTACCATCTGCATCTTCTTCTTCAGCTCCATGTTGGAGTTTTGGTAGGCCTCAGACACTGAGTTCAGATAGTAGATGGCCAGTCTGTAAAGGGGAAACGACAGGATTTGTTGCAAAGGTTTGTTTGCAGCCTTTTTAGACACACACTCTTCAACAGCAATAAGAATTAACTTGTGTTATCTCATATTTGGGTGTATTTGGGTGTGTTTCTACTGTCCAGAGATGTGTACATGTGAATGTGCAATGTGCATCCGTTTAAAAACATAAGATTGGTTAACATGGCAAAACTGACTAGAGGCTTAAAAGGGGGCACCTTTTCCCAATTCTTTTTCAGGGGGACCTAAACATTTGCCTGCTTTGCCTGTCCTGAGGTGCCCCTCTGTGCATATCATCCACTGTGTCTCCTCTACACTCACACCATGAGCAGTACAGCTGGTATGATGAGGCCTGGGTTGGCTGCATAGCTGAAAAGCGTCCCCATGAAGGCTGGCAGGTCCAAGTCGATGGTCTCCATGATTACATCAAACATCTTCGGCTTCCCACTGCAAACATCAGCGTGGTCAACGTGTGTCTGTATGTGCACATGCTCATTTCTAACTTAATCATTTGTTGTGTTTGAGTTTTTTGGTTTCGTATGTGTTGTTACCTAAAGGGCCCGCAGTCAAATGAAGGTGGCAGGGTCATGATGGTGTAGACGACAGGTAACAGACTGAGGAAGAGGATGAGGAGCAGCAGACCCATGTAGAAGTTGTTGGACTTGGAGGCCTTGAAGACTCTCTCGTGGGGGACGTTGGTGGCCATTACAGCCCAACACTGATAGTACATGGAGCTGAGGAGGCGGAGGACGTTGATGCCGACCAGCCCAGGAGCATAAAATGCACCCATCCTGAAGTACACCGGGACATAACATCAGGTAAGGTGAAGTTTAACAAATCATTAAATATGAAAGCTTTCATTTATAAATGCTATAACAATATATAATGCAATGTAAAACAAAATGGAACATAAAGCATATTATACAATGTAATGTAACTTGTAGCAAATAATAATGTAAAGAATATGATGAAAAATATATAATAATGTAATAAAACAGTGTAACACAGTGCGGTAATACACATAATCTAGCATAATGTGATGTAACATAATTAGATGTAATGTAATACAACATGTAACAGGTGATGGTCATCTCTAACGCAACCTGAAGCCCAGACACTGGCAGTGTCATTGATATCCATATTGATATCCATCCAGTGATACTGGATACATGGAGCAACACGCACTCATGCATGTAAACTCTCACACACACGCACACACACACACAGAGGAACACACTGCCAACTGAGTGTGTGCAGTGCATGTACAAAAATAAAGTTTGTACCATATCATCCCTTGATTGAAGACCAATCCAAGAACATTACCACTGATGTCAAACTCTCCATATGACGGCTAAAAGTGAACAGACACAGTGATTACTTACTGTTTACTGAAGGCTTTACTGATGATAAAGTTTAACTCACAGTTTAAACATATTCAACATGATTATATATAATAATAAAGTTAAATAAGTCCCCAGGTCAGTAGGTAGAGAACTGGATTTCAGGTAGGTTATAGCATATTTCTCCACTGGTTACAGTTTAAAATGGCATAGCAACATGTGCACAATGACAGTGTTTAGCAGGTATCATATTTACCATGTTCACCATCTGAGTTAAGTGTGTAAGCATGCTAGCATTGGCTAATTAGTGCTAAACACAAAGTACAGCTCAGGCTAATGGCTAATAGTTTTATAAATATTTGGTCATGAACCAAAGTGTTGGACAAATTCAAATTTTGACCTGCACCAACAGCACTCAGCTAACTCTAACCCTTTGACCTGATGATGGTGCTAGATGAAAAGTCAGAGGATCACCATAGTTAATACAATTCATCCTCAGGGGAACAGGAATTTCTGAAATTTATCAAAATTTAATGGCGATCCAGTTGTTGAGACATTTCACTCAAAACCACAAACAGCCGCTAGCGTGACTAAAAAAGATCAAACTGTTTAACGTATACAGGCGTAACAATAGTTGGATTTGTAAATAAAGTCTGGTCTGTCATTTTACAAAAGAGACCTTTATCACAGCAGACCTTTGGACATGTTATTAGGAAAAAGTGCAACAGGTGAGTCAGGTATCGTGGATGCTCAGTCACTAGAATGTCTTACTGGGATCTGTAATGGGTCTGAACCTTTGATAAAGTTATTAGTTACACCTGTGCTTTTACTGATATAAGTCAAAAAGTGAAGGTCTATTGTGCTACTCTGCTTCTTCAGGTGCTAATTAATGCATGATTTCTTACGTCTTACGATAATAAAATCCATAATAGGGATAGTTTGTGCTAACAATTAAGCATTGACAAATGTGTGTGATAATAAATGAAGTTCTACATCTTCAAATTATATATTGTGAACCCTGATTAAATGAAACAATGATGGATGTATTCCTAAATAGTCCCAGCATGGACAGTCAATAATTGCTCAGTAGGACAGTAGGAAAAGCATTATATACGTGATTAATAACATTAATGATGGCTGAATTCCATTTAGCTGCTTTAGTTTCAGGGTCCTGGTATACTGGCACTGTCACACTGTCATGACTTACTGGGACACTTGAATAGAACAGAGCCATCGTTAATGTCATTAATAACACCTGTGCTTTTCCTACTGTGACATGTCTAAATGTCTACTGAGGAAAAGGCCTAGTGCTGAGTGTGGACACGTGGACCCATGCATACAGACAACTCCGTACACAGAGGTGCAGAGCTGTTCACAGCTGGAAGAAAGTTGACTCCTTCCTGAACTATGGACTATTCTTTAGAAACACTTGAAGTAAACTGATAAAACCACAAAACGTTCAGCTGGCAGACTTACAAATCCAGCCTCCAGGTCCCAGCACCAGCAGTAGTTGAGGAAGCGAACGATGACGGCTCTAGCAAAGTCACCAATCAGGATGGTCAGGTAGGACACCTGGATGTCAGACACTGTCAGCTTCACAAACTCCTGCAACAACACAATTTCAGGAAAGTGAAATGGGGACATAAGGGTTTGCGCCGCAGCTTGTTGAACAGCATGCCATCTTTCTTGCTCTCATTGCCCATTTCAGTGCCTATAATTCAGAGACTATAATATTTGAGACGTCACTTCAAATCAAAATGGTAGGCTCAAGAAATCAATTCATCTTAAAGTGATAAGTTAAAGATGTAATAGAAAATGATATCATGATCTCAATCATTAAGAAATACTTGTGGTTAAAATGTGTTGTTTCTGTGTCATATAAAAAAGTCAAATTTTTGAATTTTCATTACTATGCCGACTGCAGTCTCCCAGCAGGGTCCTCTGATGACATCAGCGGGGTTCATGGGGGGTGGGATGGCTTCAGAGTCGTTCATCATACGTGTGTAGTTGGCGTAGTACTCCTTAATGGCCCAGAGTGAGGCGTTCTTAATGGACTGCTCTTCTTCCAGCTACCAGCCACAAAGAAGTCAGTCAGTCAACAGTGACTTAAGTTTCTATTCAGCATACTGACCACAAAACAATAAAATAAAGACCAGAGCCTCGACTCATACACTTTCTAAAATAAATAGGGGGGTTGGGGGGGAGCTAAATGTGCCCAGTCATTTCTGAGCTACCGCACATGTTTCTTGCTCTGGACCAAAGCATTGTATGGCTGGACTAATTGACTGACTGAGCAATCACCCTACCAATCAACATTTCCATTTTGCACACATGCACACACACATACACTCCTTCCATACCTTGCTGTTAACCTCGTCAAACAGAGCGAACAGAAAGGTGTAGAGGTTTCCCAAGAAGAGGGCGAAGATGCGTCCGAGCTGCCACTTGAGAGCGATTCGAGGATGGTAGTCCTCTAACTCAGCAATGGTCTCAAACAGAGGAGGACACACCAGTCCCAGCAGAGACATGATGATCTCCAACTATCCAACACAGCAAAAATCTCCAATAACCTCTTCACGTCATATAACTATGTCATCATAACAGACAACACCATTTTACATTTTATCATTGTCTATAGTTGTTTTTCTATCTCAGTTGTTTCTGTATTTTCTTGCTGTTATTATTATAGACTTATGTAATGTATCCTGATGGAAAGTCTTTCCTTGCTGTGTTTGTTTTGTCAGATGTTTAATTCACACCAGACTTGGATTTCAAATTATGTTTGTAACCTGTTAATGTTTTAATGTTTTGTATGTACGATTTTAGTAGTAGTATTTAGCATTATGTGGCATATAAAACACAAAAACAGAAACTTGCATAATAAAGCATTGTTTAGGGGAATTGTTTGCATGACCATGCACCTTTACAGTTTACAGGTAGCATAACCATGTGATATGGTGAGAAAGCTTCAGAACAAGCAACTAGGTGAACCTTTTTGCATGATGGTGTTACTGCAATACCATCTGTAAAAGTAGCAGTAGTTTAGCAGCTGCTACTAGTAACTGCAAACATAATATAGAACCATTTGTCCATCATTACCTCGTTCTTCTCGTACCAGCTGAGGTTGTCCCTGTTGGCGAACTCCTGTGACCTCTTCACTACGAAGTAGATGAGGTATCCACTGCCCCCGAGGCTGCAGATGATCATGACGTTAGCCAGGACTCTGAGGAACCGCCGCAGGTGAATGTTCTCATCCTTCTGGTTCTCCTGCTCGTCCACGATGGACTCCTGTTCTTGTCAAAAGAGGAAGCAGACAGGATGTGCAGTCAGTAGAGAACTGAATCCGCCATCGACTGCATTAGCGGCGTGGCTCAAATGGAATTACTGAAAAATACAGACCACATGTATAAGTTTCTTGTAAAATGGTTGCCTTGGTTACCTTGAAGCTGGTGGTGATGGAAGCGTATTTGTTGTCAGCGGTCTCTGAGTTGCCTATGAGGTAATCCCAGCTGGTGAACATCTTCCAGGCAAACGTGAACTCCCCTTCTTCTCCGTCTCCACCACCGACATCAGCGTTCTTGGCCATTCTGAAAAAACAGCCTTTATATACATTATCAAAATTAATCTTGATATTTGCATTGCTAACCAGTTAATTCACATATACACAATTGGGTATATAACCTGTGTCACATTTGTACACTTAAATGAAAACAAATCAAACTAATAGCATTCATTCCCAACTCAAATAATTCAAATGGTCAAAACTGGAGCTGGCTGATGTTCTGGTGCTCAGCGGTGGTTGAAACAGCCTGGATGAGAATTTTTGGGTAACTTGTTTAACAGTAAATGGATGAAAAGCAAACATACAAAGCCTGTTGAGCTGAATGTGGCTGCAGACTCACGTGCGGATCACAACCATCAGGCTGTAGCCGAAGGTTCCGATCCCGACCATGAGGTAGGACAGGGGCAGCCTGAACTTCAGCAAACCGATGGTCCTCTGGTCGTTGTAATATCCGTAGAACAGCACTGAATATTTGCAGTAGCCCTAAGAAAAGAAGAGGAGCAATCATTATTTACACTTTTCCTTCACCCTTTCCTCACTCATCTTCATTTAGTGTCTGTGTTCATTTATGCCACCTAGTTGTGCTGCCATTTTAGCCAGAATACCCTCGAAAAGCAGGTTAAGATCTTAGAGAACAATGAATAAAAATAATAAAAAGCAGGGTTTTGTTTAGATGAAGAGCAAACTGCTAAATATGTTACATCTCACTTACGTAGAAGCTTTAAGTTGCACAGTTAACAACAACAATTGTGTGAGCTGTGTGATTTTTTTTGTGATTTTTGTGTGATTCAGTTTTCTATATTGGACATAATATAATAATTAAGAGTCCCAAAAAAGTCTCAATTAAAGGGCTAAAATCTGGTGTGAAGATGTTAAAAAAATGTAATAGATGTTTGATTTGATTTGTTTAAAAAGATTATTATGTTACACATGTATTGTGATGGAAATCTGGAAAATGAAGTCTTCTGAAACAACAAAGTATTTTTGAGTATTTATTAAGCTTTCTGCAGAAAGAACCGACTGTCGTACAACAAGAGTGTCTGACAACAGAGGGTACGGAGGGCTCTGATTGCCTTGTATTTAAGCATGGAAAGCAAAGACATTAACATTTCCTCCCCCATACGGTTTCCTTTGAAGTAGGCACAATCGAATAATTCGCAAGGTATGTGATGCTTCTCAAGGGTTACCATATGTTACAGGAAACACAGACCTAAACAAAGGAAAATCTCAAATCCTGTAGATCTGATCACCATTTGGAAGGATACTTTGAAGTCATAGATCAGATTTTTCCTCCACAGTATATTCTTAATTACTAGCCTATACATTTTCTTGTCGACATGAAATCAGATTTGATAAGTTAGGTGATGTGAGTTTCTTTATTTTTGAACTTGTTTGAAAATGTATGCACTAAAACCAGTAGGAGCTGGGCATATTTGTACACATGACACCAAAAGAAAAAGTTGTTTCACCAGAATCTTGAATCGTGTTTTACAACTCACCTGGAAGTCCATGAGGACAGAGTAGTCCTGAGCGGTGTCCTGCTCTGCTCTGGGTACAGTCTTCCTGGGAAGAGACCCATAAGGAAGGCCCATCAGAACCTGGTGGAAAAACAAAAATTCTATGAAGTAGTTATGTAATGAATTGAATTTCAGATATCACTCTCCAGGTAATCTTTCTTCCAACCAATCAGGGCTCCGAGGCTCTGGAACAACCCGCGAGCATCAGTCAGGATCATCTTATGAATTTCTTCTATGCTGATTTGACTTAATTACTTTATTTGTTGTATTTTACCAGATTTTTATTCATTTCAATGTTTTACATTCACTGTATACTAATTAAATAACTATATGTTTAATGCTTTGCTTTTGAAAAGTTCTATAAGAACAGATTTTATTACAGCTTTTAAATTCAGAAACAGGAATACATGGTTTCACCTCAGGGATAACCACCAGTCCGAAAGTGAAACCAAAAAGGACCAGGTTCATCCCGTACATCCAGCGCAGGAAGATAAAGTACGACGCCACAGAAGATCCAAAGTGACCTGAGGACATAGAGAAGACCTTTAAACTCAGCATCTGCCCGACAGGAGTCGCTGTTCAGCAGGTTAACACAAACAAAACCTACTTTCCACCTCTTTGATCTTCCTCTCCCAGGGGATACATGCTGTTCTGAAATTCTCAAAATCCCTCTGGAACTTGATCCATTTCTGGGATAAAAAAAAAAAGATTTAAAATGATCGAAGGAAAACACGCACAAGAAAAAAAAGAGAAAAGACTAAATTGTGTGCCTAACCTTTGTCATCATCACTTTGTAGGCGTACCACTTCCTGCCTTTTCCTTTGCCCAAAGCTCCTTCAAACTTATCCACAAATTGTTGAGCCTCCCTGTGAAGAAACACGGTCACATGTTGACATGATAAATGCCCATTAGAATGTGTTACATTTAAAGTTTTCAGACAAGTAATGATTTCTAACCCAAATATTTAGCAAGGCTTTGGGGGAGTGCACATTTATAGTTTCCAACAAAGAGTTGTGTCACAAGTAAAAAAAACTTTTTGTACAGAATATGTGTAATTTCCAATTCATCCAGTGAAACTGAAATAGTCTCTTGAGATTAAGTTTTCACGTGTGAAATGAGTGATGTAATATGGTGACTCAGGGTTGAGGTGAAGCTAGAACCCCAGACAGGTGTAGAGGTTACTTGAGGTGCGTGAGCCTCCTCTGCATTCTCCACGGCTTGTTCCTGATGGTGGCGATCAGTTTCTTCTTCTCCTCCACCTCCTCCATCAGCCGGGCCATCTCTCCCTCTGACATGGACTCCTCCTCCTCATCAGAGCCTGAGTTGGAATCAGATGAACTGGAGGAGAAAAAGCAGATGGAGATGGAGAAGAGTGGAGAAGAGTGAGGGTGTCAAAACAAACGCAAGTTTAGGAGGACACATTTTATAAATAAAGATGGTGAAAATACTAAATACAATAGAATGGACTGCTGATGCTTCTCTGATCAATGCTGGATAACTACTGTAATGGGCAGATTTCCATTAGAATATCTACCTATAAGGCAGTGGTCCCCTAACTTTTTGCTAATAGTTAGGCCTTAAAAATAGCACAATCATAAGTACTATGA
>JAVQJD010040129.1:0-30779 GCA_036023655.1 Nannoperca australis
ACACACACATACAGAGCTGTGACCCCTCCCCCGCTCAAATCTCATATCAGTTCTGATGAATGTGTCGAGAACAAAGACCAACCAATACAATCGCACACACACACACACACACACACACACACACACCCACACACACACACACACACACACACACACACACACAGTCTTATGCTAAGAATATGTCCAATTGTAAGATTAAGAAAAGGCTATTTTATCTGGTTGAACAGTGTTGATCAAAACCAAACAAAGTTTGTTGTTTAGGAGTATTTGTTATTAAAGGCTCTTAAGGTGATTTTAAAGAAATGTTTTATAGTATTTCACATTTATCAACTTGTGCCAATTAATTATACACATAATTGGTCAGTAGCAGTGACACAATAATAGACACAAAAGTGTTAGAACAACATTCATGAAATATAATGACTTCAATATATTTTGGCCTTTGTAAAAAAGAACAGAGCACAGCTGGAATGCTGTTCCCACTCATTTTCAGAACACAAACATCCTAACTAGAAAAAACAACATGCTGAAACACGTTTACATTCACTTAAAACTCTTGTGGTTATATAAATGTAGTGAACATAGTTCTCACAGCGAACACGGCATAGACACTAAGTTGCTTCACTAGTTCCTGGGATATTCAGGAACCCTAATATTAGAAGACACACAAAAGAGTCATGAAAACTTCTCTCAGATATATGGTCATTTGTTTACAAGATTTATAATAAACACAGAGAGAAGAGCAAATGTGATGCATCGATGAATACAGGATACTGACAAAGATAGCCATGTCTAATAATGAATGAAAAAATTGATTAGCACCATATGTTGGCTTGTTGAGTCAAGACACTCTAAGACTGACTATTGATAATTAATGATTAAACCAACTCAGAATGTAAGTTTCATTCAATTCAGTTTTTTTATATAGCAGCAAATCATAACAATGTTATCTCAGTGACCTCAATCCACACAGAGGATGACACAAGAACTCCTGGCTACCAACAGAGGAAAGAGTCTGTGGTCACTGCACAGCACTTCATATCAGAGTAGAATACTTTAAGAAATTGAATTGGTTAATCCCAAAGTCCCAGATAACAAAATCCCAGAGTTTGATGAAATTGAAAAGCAACTACAGATTGCATTAGGAGAACAAGCTGCAGTAGACTGAGCTGCACAATATGTGACTGCACGTCACAAAATCAGGGACACATAATTAAATAGCACTGAATATGACAAATATGTATTTTGGTGTAGGCTATCACACACACACACACACACACACACACACACACACACACCAGCAACATCAACACACACACACACTAAACTTCAACACAACACTTGAATGTGTATTCAAGTTTATATATAAAAATATATATATATTATCCTTCTTCTTCTTCTTTTTCTTGTTGTTTTAATATCATTATTATTTATTCATGCCAATAATTTAGAGTCTCTAGAGACTCTAGGAACCACAAGGAACATGCATTCTGAGAGCGCAGTGCTCTAGTAGGGTGATAAGGTACTATGAGCTACTTTGAGATATGATGGTGCCTGACCATTTAGCGCTTTGAATGTGAGGAGAAGGATTTTAAATTCTATTCTGCATTTTACAGGGAGCCAGCAGCAGCTTTTAAAGTGGGTGTATTGCAAACACTGCATGTCGTTGAGGTAGGGTTGGCAATGGTTGTTTAGATTAGTTACTGAGGGAACCACAGTGCATTGTTAGATGAAGGAGTCGGGCTGACAAGAGAGACAGAGAGACTCTAAGAAGTTACAGTCTTTGCTGTTTCACTACTCCATCTTAGTACAGGATAAATGACAGCCATGCAGGCTGATATGGAGATAATCGCAAGTGCCCTAAGATTAGAAAGGAGACTAAATAGTGGACAAAGGATGTCCAAAACAGATACAGTTTGGGGTTGAAAGAGCAACCAGTGATTTTAATCACATGCCACACAACAAAGCATGCTGCAACACTTCTGGACCATCCTTGTACCTTTTTTCACAAACTGACAATTTAAATAAAAAACTCAGGACTACCACCAAGCATAAATACAGCCAATCCCACTACTCTTGAAGCCAAACAAAGACCCGACTCTACCAGTCGTTTCATTTCTCTCACCAACACAAACATTAAAATCATAAGTGAGGCTTGAGCTCACAGACTAGGAAAGGTGATTCCTACCATAATCCATCCAGTAATACACACAGACTGTTCAACTAAATACATTATTTATCTCTCCAGCAAACTGAAATGATCATAGTCACCCTTTATGCAGAAAAAGCTTTTGATAAGGTAAATTGGACATTTCTTTTTGCCATATTGGATAAATTTGGCTTTGGAAAATCATTCATTTATTGAGTTAGGACTCTGTGCATATCACCTTCATCACTGGGCAAACATTGCAAAATATCACACTGCACAGGATGCCTGCTGTCTCCCTCCATATTCACCATCTTCACTGAGCCAACATCAAACACCCAGCACACATCGTAAGATCATTCTCCAAAATGTATTTAATGCAGTCCTTTCACCACCTATTCCATCATGCACAGGTCACATCACATGTTATGGGATTCAGAACAATAAATGATGATCTCCAGAGCTGGATGAACTTACTTAAACAATATCTTAAACATATCTTCAATAATAACAGCTTGGTCTCATTCTCCCACTTGGTCCACAGGTACAGCATTGGGAGTAATTGAACATCAACAAGTTAAACCTTCCATTCAAACTAAATATATAAATATGAAGGCCATCAACATCATTTTCCTTCATCAACATTAGATTCAATTAACACTACTTTTTAAACCAAAATCCTTTTCAGAATATATAGAATTATATTCCAGTTAGAAAAAACAATGTTCTTATTAGTTTAACTTTTTTTTATCCTCCTCGTCGCACATACTGTACCTACACATTCCTCTGGTCACACTTGCACATATATGAATACACAACATACATTCTTACGTGCAGAGAAACACATGCAAATGTCAAATGTATATGTCAACTAACGAAAGACCAAGTAAATACAAATCTACAAAATTCAAATCATAACGTCTGTGTTTTATGTCTTACTGTTGTGTGTTTTTGTCTGTATATTTTGTTATACCTGTGTCTGAGTAACCTTTTTGCATTATGTTTCACTGCACTAGAAAAAGGGGAAAAAGGAATGAAGAATTGTTGGTGATCTAGATTATGAACTTGACAGTAGAGTCACAATGAAGTGAAATTAAATGAATCAAATCTACATCTACATCAGCTAACATAAGCATGCTAATATGCTCACTATAAGTTTGCTAACATGGTGATATTTAGCAGGTGCAGTAATGTTTACCATGTTCACCATCTTAGTTTTCTCTCTGGTTCAGGGAAGTGTGAGGACAGCTTGTCCACTCCTCTCCCCTACAGCTCCTTCACCAGTTCATCGGTGTACGGCCGAGGATATGGAGCTGGTTACGCCAAACTCAATCGGAATCAAGGTATGTCTTTGAAATGAGAATCACTATATACATCCTGCTATTGTGTATGCACATGGGATCATAGTCTACATTTTGCTGGTTGGTGATGCTGATGATACTTTTGACTCTGCATACTAGTAGCTATTGCATGGTGTGGTAATGTAGTCCAATATGATGTATTTCTTCCAATATTCAATGCAAATAGCAACACGTGCAAATAGCGAGCGATGGCCCTTCTCTTCAGCGTTCAAATTCTTCTGAGCATTAGTGCATGTTTGCCTGCATTCATTTATTCATCACCTCCTTTGTTCCCAAATTAGACCTTTTCCATTTGACTTTGTTGAATGATTAGTTGGAAGTAGGGTAAAACAACAAGAACACCATGCAATTAATGTTACTAATAGAGTGCTACATGGATGAGGTATTTACTTTGTCTATAAAAGCATTTGGAACAATTTAGTTAGAATAGTTTACAAGAGTGTGAGTATAAACAAAACAAGTCTGTGAAGGTGGACACATGAGTAGATGGGTTTCTGTGTTTGATGTGATGATGTTTAATGTCCTGACAACCTCTGTAGTCTCATTTAGCCACTTGTTAGCAATCGCCTTTTTTAAGACACATAAAAGCTTTACAATTCATGAGTGGGGTATTTACTGGTGTATTTTATGTTGTAGAACAAAACATAAACATCTCTTTAGTTTGTGTTAACCACAGACCTTATTTCAGGCATTTAACCAAAAACCTTTTCAAGGAACCCGCTGACTTTGAGATGAGGAAACCGGAAGTGCAAACATGCTAACTCATTTCCAGGTTTTAGGACTCCTGCAGCACTCTATATTGTGTTGTATTTTGTAATAGTGGCTGTACTCCATGTGATGACATGTGTCTCTTAAAGAAACAGTACATACACAACTCTGCTCTGAGCTTATGCTCATTTTGTTCCAAATGTTCCAGATCCATTTTCCTGATCTTCTGCTTTTTCTCTTCTTCCCATCTTCCACCCTGTCCACCCCTACAACACCCACAAAACTAGGTGCTGGAGGCTGGTCGCCCTTGGATACAGACCGTTACCAGTGGTTACAGGTGGACCTGGGTTCTAGGAAGCAGGTTGTTGCCATAGTGACACAGGGTCGCTACAGTAGCTCTGATTGGACACGCAAATATCGGCTGCTTTACAGCGACACGCAGAAAAACTGGAGGCCTTATTTACAGGAAGGAAACATCTGGGTATGGAAGAATAATATGTCATGTATAGCAATGCCATCTCATTTCATCAACTGTTCTTTTAACTATTTCAAACCATTTATTGTGATTTGCATCACAATCTTGCATCTGGAGTTGTCCATTGCATATTATTGCAGCAAAGAATGACATTAGGTGGGCCTATGGAGCGAACAACCACTCCACCACTGATCCAAATCAACCACAGAGAAACACCTTACTAAATAAATTCCATTTATTAACATAAAGACAAACAAACAACCAAGACACTAAGGCTACCATTAAACACTAAGTCAAGACACAACAGCAACCCAAAATCCCAAACTGAGAGGCAGCAAGACCTGGAGTCCCCACGTCCAATGCCTTTGATGTTGGCATAGGAGCCTTTAGAACATTTCATTCCCAGGCCAGGTGCATCTCAGTGAACAATCAAGATGTAACACACCTGGGCAGAGCCAATACATCCTCAAAACATGGGGACAATAAAGTCCCCAAAACATCCTTACAATGTTGCAGTTAGAACGTTATGACTTAGTTTACATTTAACATTATAGGAACATTATTTTAAATGATAAACAACATAAAACATTCTTTGAACTTTAGATTAAAATGTAAAAAAAAACATTATTAGATCTTGTAGGTAATGTTAGCCAATGTTGTGGGAACGCTTCGTGCTAGCTGGGCTAGTGTTTCCAGTGACAGGGATGGTTTCTCAGATAATACATACAATTTTGAAAGACTTAAAATAGGACTTAAGATCATCAATTAAAATGTTTTTTTGTGATTGTCGTGCTCTGTGTTGTCTATACAATAATAGTTACAATGTGAACAGGTTTTGCAGGAACAAACTATTGTGGTGGCAATCTGGAAATAAGAATCTCTGAATCACCAAAGCCTTTTGAGTATTTATTAAGCTTTCTGCAGAAAGGACCCATTGATGTGCACTCAAGGGGTGTCACAGTCAAGAGAGACAGGAAGAACCTTGTTACACTGCCTTTATAGGAAGCAAGTCTGTGAGTGTAGCAAAACCCAAACAAGTCAGCAGTCAGATAAGGAATCCCATAACAGAATGGATTCTCATGGGTTAGCGAGGACAGACAGAAAGACAGTTTCATAGCAAGAATGATCAGGAGACATACATCAAATCAGCATGATACAGATTAATATGGATATAGAGTAAATTTCCATCACACTATACACTAGCTACAGCTAGATCACTGACTCCAAGGCAACGTTACCCTAAAAGTAAGCTAATGTAATAAAAAACAACTACAGGAGTGACAAAATCTATCTTTTTTAAACCCAGCTCATTTTGAGTTGTACTAAGTATCAGAATGTCTCGTCAACATGTTGTTATATCCCTGGAACACAGATACTCTCCTCTACCAATTCATTAAGAAAATATAAGATAAGAGATATAAAGATAACAAAGTAATATTTTCAAATATAAACAGAAACATAGCAAAATGTGACACTATCCAAACCACACTGGAGAAAATGTACAATAGCACAGTAGGACAGCATTAATCAGTTGTTACATATGTCAGTTAATAAAGTCTACTTTTCAAAGGTGAAGCTAAGACTTCAGAGCAAGGTCCCAGTAAAAACTGTCCAGGTTGCATTTTAATTTCAATATGGCTGTAAGTTTGAAAAAGAAATGCCATTTTCTATTATGGACTTTTATATGGGAAATAGAAGTGTTACACAGACTGCAGCATGTTTGTTTTCTGTGTGTTTCAGATTTTTGAGGGGAACGTAAACAGTGAGGGTGTGGTTCGTAATGACCTCCAGCACGCGATCCTGGCTCGCTACATCCGCTTCATCCCAGTGGACTGGAGCAGGGAGGGACGCATCGGGCTCCGTCTGGAGCTCTACGGCTGCTCGTACTGTGAGAACAATAACCAGCTTATTCAGTTCTATTCTACACTATATTCAATCAGCAATGGTTTTTTTTTGACGTGGTGGGGAAATGGTTAATACTGTCAAAGTAAAATGTCTCCCATGTCTATATGGGTTTCTGCTGGGTGGGGTGGAGAATCTAAGTTGTCTTCAGGTATGAGTCTACCCTGCTTCCCACCCACTGTGAGCTAAGATAGGTCCCAGCCCCTGTGACCCAGTACAGGATAAGCAGGTATAGATATGTGACAGATGGAAAGTAAGTTGATAGATAGTTGTATGGATAGTTAGATGAGACCCCTCCCTTAGTCATGTGGGTCAATTAACTGAAGACTCCAGGGGGGCGTCAATCAAACAGGTCTATTTAGATACAATTCTTTGAGCAGTGCAAACACAGTTTCCCCCTGTGGCTGATTTGAGTCCATGATTTCAAAGCCAAGAGTCAGTGGACACGTAAAATTGCCTTGCAGTGTGGGCACCCTCTGTCAGTCGTCACAGATGCCCCATTTGTAGCTGTATGGATAATTTTTAATTTAATTTAACTTATTTTAAGATATTCATGTGGCATACTTTCTTCCTCTAGACCTCTATCCTCATCTTGTCAGGTCCTGTAAGACAAGTTTCAATTTGTAATAGAGCTGCATGAAGTTAGTATAATGTTCCTACTAAATTTAAGAAATTGTTAAGCTGCTGATGACAATAAAGTGATTGTTGCCTCTCTTGTCATACCTATCATGTAACATTACCTATAACAAAACTCAGCAATGCTACTTATGTACTCACAACAGGTAATTGAGACTCCTTGCTGCAGTAAAATTGCATCCATAGCCTTTGAGGTTGAGCAATGTTATGATTAAAATCATAGAGTAGTACGCAGCTTGGCAGTCTGTGCCTGTGAGCCTGAGCTCAGGGCAAATAAAACATGGGACTACAAACATAGCATAGCAGGAATGTAGAAAAGTCACATTAAAAAAGACAGTCTACTAAGAGGCACACGTGAGGTGGAAATGAAAAATGCTTTTTTAGCTCTTGTAACTAAATACTCCTAAACTCTTTAATAAAACAAAATGTAATTTACATTCAGTTTTTTGAGTGTAGATTAATTCACACATATGTACAAACCTTTCTCACATTCATAGATTTGTGTACACATCCACAAATCTCAGTACACTTTCTAATCTGAATTAGTTTGTTTCTCAACTATTTCCTAGTAATATTGTTACAATAGAGCCCTATGTATCCAAAGCCTGATATGTCTTCTTCCTCTGTGCCACAGAGCTCCATTGTTGTCCAAAACCTATTAAAAACACATCACTGGGTGACATGTTCCATCATTACCATGAACACACTGTAGTTCATTTGGACTGCTGCCAGAAAGCAGCCAGAATGGATGTCCTGATCCCAGATCTGTTCCACTGACAAAAACATTTTCCCTTTTTTGTCTTCCAGGGGCAGATGTGATCAGTTTTGACGGCCACGGCATCATCTCCTACCGCTTCAGGAGTAAAAAGATGAAGATTTTGAAGGATGTCATCTCTCTGAAGTTTAGAACCACGGCTGGAGATGGGGTCCTGCTCCACGGAGAGGGACAACAGGGAGACTACATTTCCCTGGAGCTCCGCAGGGCAAGACTGCAGCTCAGCATCAACTTAGGTAGCCTTCCATGTAGTCTCTGTGGTTTCAAGCAAAAGCACTGCAGTGATCTCCAGAGACTCCCGATCAATTCTCCCTATTCAGTTCTATTGAAAAGAGTGTATTATCTACATTACAACATTTACAAGCTGTTCTCATCTGTGTGATTTGCTTGTTCTCTTCAGGCAGTAACCAGTATGGTTCCATCCAGGGTCACACCTCTGTGACCAGTGGAAGCTTACTAGATGATGACCACTGGCACTCAGTTATCGTAGAGCGTTACCGCAGGAATGTCAACTTCACTTTGGACCACCACACTCAGCAGTTTAGGACCAATGGAGAGTTTGACCACCTAGACCTGGACTATGAGGTACAGACTTATGTTGGTTATATTGATCCGTTCAGCACACATTGGTGGTGTAAACATGTTAATAAAATTTGTTGGGAAAGCAGTAACAAACCACAGTTCACCATATCATGCAGTGTTGTTACTAAGTGGACAACCAATTTACAGTCATTTAAACTCTCTACATAGGTACACAGGGGCGCCTGGTAGCTTAAGTTGCCAACCATAAACCTCTAGGCCCCAGTTCACATCGACCCAGGGATCTTCATTCCCTATCTCTCTCTCTCTCTCTCTCTCTCTCTCTCTCTCTCTCTCTCGCCGTCTTTCCACAGTATATTTAGTGATTATTGATGGTAGAAGCAGGGTCATTGTTGTTCTTGTTACATTTTAGTCAAATGCCAATGGCTAGCTGCTAACCTGGCGACCAGGATACAAACTCTTACTACTTCCACACTAAGCTGGCTAACTTTACAATGCTGTTTACATATAAAAACGATGTACCTCCGCTCCTGTGTTTCTAGGTTGTTTTTGTAAAGATCTCCATCTGCACTAAAACACCTGAACATTTACAAAATGGTCAAATCCCTTCTCTCGTCATTGCTGTCCATGTGTTGCATTTTCCCTGTCCACACCATTTAATTCATTTAACAAGAGTATAGTGTTGAGAGCCCAGGTTGGCTCTTAGCCATGTACTGAAATGTTTAATAGCAAATCAATACCACTGTTAATACTTCTACCTCGACTACTGATGCTGCTGCTTCAGTGTGTGTCAGAGGAAGATGCCTGTGTGTTTGTGGGTACCTTGCAGCTGCTCTGTTTTTCATACCCATCACCCCCATTAGCCCAAGCAGACAGCTCTCTAGATTTTGATAAAATATATAAAATCACATAAAATTTTACATTTCCCTCACTCCATTCATTGTAAAGACTAAAAACATTTTGTTAACTGTTGTATGTGTATATTAAATAAATAAGTCACTGCAGTGTTGTGATAGTTTTAATTAACCATTTTATCCTAAAGTGTTTCATATTAAGCTCCAACCTAAAATCTCATTTTAGAGAAAACCCTGTTTTATAGGCTGGTTTTGTGCACTAGTAAGTTTGAGTGTGCAGTCTCTACTTTGGAAGTCTTAAATTCTTCATGTTTGAAGAAGTTGTTGTAACTTGTATTCCCAGCAGTTTTACAGAAAAATACCAGTTACCAATATCAGTTTATTTTAACAAGTACTTTAATTTGTTGTAATGTTGTTGTTTCTTGTTTGTGGGTCATTTATGTTTTCCCTAGAAGTGGTGCACAGATGTTTGTAGAAATTGAAACATTCGTTACATAACAGATTTGCCTAACAGAGAGGTAGACAGTAATGTCTAAAACACATCACCACTACTACTACACAAAAGAAAGAGAAATAGCATTCCAGCAAGAATTGAAAGCTAAGTATCTGATGATGTAGCATTCCTGACAGTAAGTCTGTGTGTTGGTCACAATGGTACAATAAACACTCTGCTGCGTGTCCTCAGATTAGTTTCGGAGGGCTGCCTGTATCAGTGAAGCCGAGCTCAGGAGGCAGAGAGAACTTTGTGGGCTGCATGGAGGGAATCACCTACAACGGAGACAACATCACTAGCCTGGTCCGCAGGAAGAAGGTGGACACGTCCAGCTTCGTAAGACAACTCTCTCTGGCTCTGAATCTGTGTGTGTGTGTGTGTGTGTGTGTATGTGTGTGTGTTTAACACACACACACACAGTCTATCACAGTCTATCACAGTCCTGTGATAGATAGACTGGCGACTCTCGCCCACAGTCAGCTGAGATCGACCCTCTTGAGAATAAGTAGGTATAGCCCACATAGGTTGGAATATCTCACCTGTGTGTGTGAGTATGTTCTGCTGGTTTGATATTTGTGGGTGATGATGTCATTGATAGAAATTCCGATTATCGAGCATTAAAGCTCAGTCTTGACTTTAGAAACAGGAGTTTTATGGCTCAGGTGGAAGCTTTCTGAAATCGGAGAACATGGCTTTAATGACTGCAGTATAAACAGTCTATTGAAGTCTATTGAAAGACACAATTACTTTTGCATTAAAAGTCCTGCTTCAGTTTTGAGTGTTCCTTATTAAATTTGATTCTCACCCAAATGCATGGAACTGCAGTACTAAATCACCTGAGTGCCCTTTTATGTTAAGACATCCAAAAGAATATAGAAACAGGACTGGGCTTGTCTTCAGACCAGGACAAACAGACTCTAAATCTTATCTTAACATGAGCTCATCTAACATCTTGTGCTGGTGAAGGTGGAGGTGCTGATGGTAGAGATGTGGTATTGATTTGAGGTCTTGGGTTTTTTAGCTGTGCTGTTATTCTGCTAGCTGGTGGATCTAACAGGCATTAGAATGTTTGCTCTAAACTCTGTTAGACACTTAGTGGGTCATGTGACATAATATTATTATTATTATTATTATTATTATTATTGTATAGTCGCTGGCTGCTGCAGGTTGAAATGTGTTCACTTCAGCACTGACTTAGTACAAGCGGTAGTAGTGTGTGGCTATAAATCTAGACCATGTGAGAGACCTTGTCACTTTTTCCTCTCCTTTAACATGTGTTACCATGACAACTGTATTTTTTTTCACTGTACACAGTATTTGTAGGTAAGGAAGAGGAACTGCTGCTCACATCTGCTGCAGATGTTCCACTGTGTTCAGCAGTAAGGACTGGGTGGTTCGTCACTTTGAGTTACATGTTTCAGATTACACAGCTATAAATAGCTATACAAGTGAAGCCATTTGGTTAAATAGAAAGATAAAGACTGTCAGAGAGAAGAAAAGTCAAAGTTAGGGGTTATACTTTGGTTGGGAGTGAAACAAGGCACAGAGATTTCTCAGTATTGACTCAGTATAATCTCTGTGTGATGAGTACTCACCACACGGAGATGATCAGAACATGGCTTTGAGCACTGCAGTATTTAATGAATAAATACAGTTAAAAACAAAGAAACACTCTCAAAATTAAAGCTGAGCATTCGCCCATGGTTGCAGTGGTCACCTTTAGTCCATGACTGACTTAAAGTCCTCCCTCTCTCTCTCTCTCTCTCTCGCTCTTCTCCTGTAGCGTAACCTGACATTCTCGTGCGCTGAGTCCAACTCGTTCTCCGTCTTCTTCAACTCCACGTCCTTCCTGCGACTTCCAGGTCAGAGTGATGGCGACACTCTGTCCGTCAGTTTGTCTTTCAGGACCTGGAACCCCAACGGGCTGCTGATCTTCACAGCGCTGGCTGATGGCTGGGTGGAGGTTGGACTGACGGAGGGCAAGGTCACTGTCTACATGAACGTGACGCAGAAGAAGAACACACGTATTGACATCTCATCAGGTGAGCTCAGCTCATTGGTCTTCACAATGGAAGTTCAGTTAGTCGCCACTGATGTTTTGTCCTGTTAAAGTTTATAGACGAAAGTGTGTTTTTCCTTACAGGTTCAGGTCTTAATGATGGCCAGTGGCACAGTGTCCACCTAAATGCACTGGAGAACTATGCGATGCTGACAGTGGATGGAGACGAGGCCTCCACAGTCAGAACAGCTATCCCCATCCAGATCCAGACCGGAGGAACCTACTACTTTGGAGGTGATTACTCAAAAACATAACTCACCATCCACACTAACTTTGCATGTAATCCAATTACTTTAGTTACTTTCAAGTCAAAGTGTGATTAAAGTGTGTCACACCAACAACAACACCGTACGATGAAAAGGTGTAAAATAAAAAAGAATACAAACAACAACATTACAACGTTGGTATTACAGGGCTCCTTCTGTTTGTAGTGTGAGTGGCTGATGTGTTCATGGTGAGTGATGCGCATTAACAGATCAATCTGTGAGTACCGGTTATTAAGTGGACATACATGTATGTTCTGGAGGAGTAGGGCAGTCATTTCAGAATTTCAAACCCAGAGTTAAAGCTGGAGTCTGCTGTGTGGTGGAGCAGGGGCTGTCAGCCTTTTCTACTCCATCTTTCATGACATTGCTGGCCGGGGGTGTCACGCCCAAGGACTGAAATTACAAATGTACAATTTCAGGTCACCTGCCACCAAAAATAGTCAGGGATTAAGATTATATTTGGATATTAGCACACACAGGTTACGGCTTTAAACTCCCTTTCTTCTTCCAGTAACCCCTCAGTCTGTCAGTACACTGTTGGGCTGTAGCTATTACTAAGGACTGTGGTCACGTCCTATGCATTTTAAGAATTTTCTGTTATATAAATCGAGTGGGATGTTGATATTCTACAACCAAAAACCTGGTTCCAGTATTGTTAAACATCTAACAATATGTCTTGTGGCTATTTTGTGTGTGCAGGGGGCTCTTGGAAAATTAAAAAACTTAAATTCCTGACAATGACCAGGGGCCAAGCTGGTCAATGTCAAAAGCAGCAGCAAGTTCTTTCTATCAGTATTTCTCCAGTGGTTGTAGTAATGACCTTTGACCTCCTCTGCTTGTCTCCAGGCTACTTCCTGCACACTAACACCCGATCACCTCAGCGCTCCTTCCAGGGCTGCATGCAGATGATCCACATAGACGACCATCTGGCTGACCTCAGGGCTGTGGAGCAGGGCCTCATCGGAACCTTTGAGAACGTCAGCCTGGATATGTGCGCCATCATAGACAGGTATACAACTCAGTCAGGACTATAAGCTTGGGATTGTCATAAAAGCAGAGAAAGCACAGGAAGGCAGGCGGGTTCAGAGGGCGGTTCTGGTGCCTGTTGGATATATTGTGGGTTAGAAACTGGTCCATGCTGTGTTCACATGACTGTCCTTTCACTGTTCATCTGTGTGTCATCAGGTGTGTTCCTAACCACTGTGAGCACGGTGGCCGCTGTTCTCAGACGTGGGATACATTCAGCTGCAACTGCAGTGGCACTGGATACACTGGAGCTACCTGCCATACATGTAAGTGGACACACACACACACGCATGCATGCATACACACACACACACACACACACACACACTGCTTTGTGTATACTGAGCTGGGTGTTGTGTCTGCTCTGCAGCGATGTATCAGCAGTCCTGTGACGAGTATAAGCACCAGGGGAAGAGCTCAGGGAGCTACTGGATCGACCCAGATGGCAGTGGATCTATTGCCCCCTTTAGAGTGAGCTGTGACATGACAGGTGAGATGTCACTGTGAGAAGGGTATAGTACATGTTCTCATGTGACTATGGGTAAAACAGCAAAAAATATAGCTTTTGTCAATGCTTGCTCCAGAATGTTATACAAACTTGAGTTTGACTTTCTTTTTCAGCTATTACACGCCACAATATGTCTTCCCATGTCTCTTTGTAAATCAGTCAAGATTGAGCTCATAATTGAGTTTGTGAATGTCAGAGACATGCATCTATCATACTATTCTTCTCTGTATATATTGTACAAATTACAATGCATCTGCAAACATACTGTATATTGCAAGTGAATCTTTGCTGAAGAAGGTGTGCAGACGACTGACAGTATGTTTTCTGGTCTTTTAGAGGAAAGGGTTTGGACCACACTCAAGAACAACCTGTCTCCTCAGACATCAGTCACCAGTGCAGACCAGGAGGGGAAGGCAGTGCTGCAGATCACTTACAATGTGACAAATGAACAGGTACACAATGACCATGCACTTACTTTGACTTTTCACCTGCTGCACACTTTGCTTTGTTGTGGTCAGAGTGGAGAACTTGTGTATTGCATCGGTGCTAATTGTAATATGATACAGCCACAATTTAAGTACTCATTTAAGTAAAAACAGAGTGAATGCAGATTATATAAACAGATTTAAAATGTAGATTTAGCTGGAACCCTCTCTCCCAGCACATTAAAATACAACCAGTGAGGGAACAACTGTAGGAGGCGTGGCCTCGTGGCTACGAAGTTGTGCTTCAGGATACATGGGGAGACTGACTGACACTGATCTAGTCTTTTTTTATATATAAATATTATGTAGACAGGTCCCAAACGATCAACTCAATGTCAGCACTAGCCTCGCAGGTACAGGACTGATTTAAAACAGTAGATGTAGATGAACAGTAGGTGTGTTGAGTCATTTTAAACCCATGAAATGTGGATTTTTTCCCCCAACATGTTTCATCACAATACAGTCATATCATTTTGTTTATTAAATTTCCCTGTGTGTTTTGCATTGCTGTAATGAGGGATTTCTCTTAGCCTCCTAGCCAGGAATTTGTCTTTTTTTCATTGTATTCAAAATAATTCATGCACCATTGGGTCTGTGGATGTATAATATGTTTGAGCTGTGTTTTAATTTTCTGTATGTCATTTCAGATGTGCTCATGTGTGGGAGTATAGATACGTCATATTTCGGTTCAGTTTTTCTTACTCTTTTTGGAATGTGGAATATGAAATGATATGTCCCCTAAGAACTGCCTTTGTTGTTCCCCAAAGTACTGATGGAGATATTTCTGGGGAGTCGTTCAGTAAAGGGTGTTTACTTTCTTGGAAGTGTTGACCCGCTGCCTAGTTGAGGGGGATGGGGCTTTTTCATGTACCAGATCAGTATTGGGTTGTTATACATCTGTCTCCTTCCTGCGTATGTCCAGGTGCTGTCAGTCACCAGCAGTGCAGAGTACTGTGAACAGTATGTAGCCTATGCCTGCCGAATGTCTCGTCTGCTCAACACTCCAGGTAAAGTTTCAGAGTTTCAGAGTAGTTGTTTTCAATACAGGATCCCAGCTTCAAAGTAAACTTCAGTAAACTGACTCAGGCCTGTTGGTTTGACTCCCAGATGGCGTCCCATTTACCTGGTGGCTAGGAAGAGCCAATGAGAGGCATTCTTATTGGGGGGGTTCAGGACCAGGGATACAAAAATGTTCCTGTGGTATCAAACACAACTGTACTGACCCCAAACATTACTGCAACTGTGACGCTGACCAACGCACCTGGTGAGTCGACCACTTAGTCTTTATTCTTATTCTCTGTTATACAAGGAATTATACTATATATTTGGAAGGTATAGCAAAGGCAGTTATTACCGGATTTTCCTGGCTCAGCTTTGACTCATTACTTGTTTATTTTGTGTTCTTTTTTTAAGGGAGAGGTCCAAACCAATTGCAGGATACCCCGTCTCTTTGCAGTCTTACTAATCTTTTTGACATGCTTCTCTAATTTTAGTTGGAAATTCATCGTAAGACAGTCTCCAACCTGTTCATTGTAGATATTTGTCAGATAAGTAAAGTGACAAATTTTGTAAAAGGGTGTATTATGCCCCCCCCCACACACACACCATCACTTTTATCAAGTGAAACATTGAAGTTGTTCTTTGAAAAAGCAATCCACACTGTGTAGGATAATCAGGATGGAAAGCAAACTATAATATATCCAAGAAACTATTCCCTTCTAGATTTGCTCACAATAGTTTAATGATGCAGTAGTCAGTTTTAACAGGTAGGTTAGCAGAGTTTAATACCACATTAGTGGTTATAGCTATGAATACAGTTTATTTGTCCAAATGAAGCCCAAATCTGATCACTGAAATAACTAAAGTCATAACAATCCCAGGCTGTAAGAAATGACTTGTCTGACAGGTCTTTGTCTTTCTGTGTGTGTGTGTGTGTGTGTTTGTGTGTGTGTGTGTGTGTGCAGGAGGGAGGATGCAGGTCTGTTGGTGTACAAAGACCATTTGCCTGTCAGTCAGGTTGTGGTTGGTGATACAAGCAGAGCTGGATCTGAGGCCAAACTAACAATAGGGCCACTCAGATGCCATGGGGACTGTGAGTCTCTCTCTCTCTCTCTCTCTCTCTCTCTCTCTCTCTCTCTCTCTCTTTCTCTCTCTCTCCCACACACACCCACAAACACTCGACTGACAAACAGACTATGAGATATTTCACATCATCTGATAATTGTTAGTAATGTATCCATGCCCTGCTGTTGTTTGTTGTCTGAAGTGAACTACTGGAACGCAGCGTCCTTCAGCAGCCCCGCCTCCTACCTGCACTTCCCTTCTTTCAGAGGAGAAACCAGCACTGACATCTCCTTCTACTTTAAGACTTCTTCCACTCACGGAGTCTTTCTGGAGAACCTGGGAACCACCGGCTTCCTTCACATTGAACTCAGAGGTGTGTGTGTGCACTATACAATATGCAAATACAAATGCTAGTTGAGACATGAGTGCTTTATAAAGATTATTTTAACCCAGTCAGTGCAGATATATATTAATCACCATGATAAATACTTTTCAGATTACAGTTTTTTTATCCTCTTCCTGTCCAGTAAAAAACCATGTATCTACAAATGTTGTTATTTTCAATCTTTGTGATGAACTGAAGAATGAAGTGTTCCTTTTTGGGTTGAGAAAATTCTCCTCATCTTTCTTGCTATGTTGGGTGAACATCATGCTTTTTGCAGTGCAGTACAGAGATCAGTCCCAGGGGCTTCCTCTGTCAGCATAGCGCCTGTCACACCGGCTGTGTGAGGCTGATGTACAGGCGTACCATTCGTGAGGGATGGCTCCCCCAGATAGCGTCCCCCAGATATTCACCCTCTATGCCGTGGCACAGAGGAATGACATGCCTCTCGGCTTGTGGAGAGTTGTATTCTCTCCTATCCTGCTCTCTGCTGGACTGTTAGTGCGTAACCATCATCTCAGCTGCTCACTGTAGTATATTATCCTCCAGTGTCATCCCCTCTTAGTGAATTGATGCGTTGTTCACCTGACATTCATGCTAGCATACTGAATTAAACTGAATATCAGGTGTTGTGTTTCTGTGGTGCCTGTGTGCACTGTTGGCTGCGTCATTGCAATGTCAAGCTATGCACTGGTTATTGATTTCTCATGAAGTGGGTGTGTGTTTGTGCTTGTGAGTACTGGAGCGACCCAGTGGGGCATAGACCACATCCTGCTTCACCCTTATCACACTACTGAAAGCCTTAGAGGGCAAAGCCTATACCAAATAGAGTGTTAGTTATGTATATACCGTAACTCTAGAGTCTATGAGTACAGGCCTCTGTTTCCTTTAACAAGCTGAAGAAAAAGCTGTTTTTGGGAGCCGATTGTCCAGTCTCCAGCTAAACTTATACACAAGGTGAGGTTAAGGTGGGACCCACGTAGTAACTGGCCGTGAATTAAAAGTCTTCAGTGAGAAGAGATCAACCCACTTGCGATAGCTTTAGAGGGCTGCACCTTTTCCTTTTGGCTGTATTTATGTCTTTGTCTTAGGGAAAAACTTCCACACTCGACCGACCAAAGGTCAGTAAGTCACTGACACCTCGCAGCCAGAAAGGATCTGGTGAAAATAGAAAAAGGCCATCTGGTATAAGAGTTTTCAGAAGTGATTTAAATGATAAATTGAGGGGCCTGGACTGAAAAGTGCATGTTGACAGAAATATATACAGTAAGAAATATCTTCATTTGCTATATTTTTATATATATATATGCAATATATTTCTTTAGACTTTGGTGGCAGTAATTCCAAACAAATAAGAAATCATAGCTGGAACTTAAACTCTTAAAATGTAACTAATGATTTCCATCCTACTGCTCCCAGGAGGCTCGGTGGTCTTCTTCTCTTTTGACGTGGGCAGTGAGCGGGTGGAGCTCAGTGTTCACTCGCCGGTGCCGCTGAACGATGACCAATGGCATCGTGTAGAAGCTGAGAAGAACATGAAGGAGGCGGTACTGCAGCTTAATGGACAGTACAGAGAGGTCAGACCCACCCCCACACAGGGACACACAAAACTGGAGTTCTACAGTGATCTATATGTTGGTAAGACACACACACACACATACACCTGATTTACTGTAGTGTTCTCCACAGCTGTCATATATATGATATATATGATGTTACACACTACTCCAGTCTTCCTCTTGGGGGGGGTCTGATGAACAAACTATCAACATATATCCACTGTATATTGTATCTGTGCCACTGTACACAGTACAAGAAACATTTGAATGTATAAATATGGTCATAATGATGTAGAATGTATATGTTAATTAATTCATGTTTAGAAGCTCATATAGAAAACATTTATAAATTAGTTGATATGAAAAGCACTGAACTTTATGAAGCTCCTTTAGCTCTCATTGTATTGCCCTACAACCAAACCATATACAAGGTTATAATGATGGCATCTACAGTTTACTTCATGAGCTAGATTATGTGCATCACATTCTAAAGAGATTTTTTCAGTTGATGAGAAACGCTGCAATTACATGCCAGTAAAGCTGTATTTACATTATCTCAGAAACACAGCATTTGTAGCTGATCCCCACTTTCACAAACATACAAGCATTCAAATATATTGAGGGAAGCTGTGGCAGAAAACAGAGTTGGCATAAGTGCATGGATTATATAAATGAAGTCAGCGACAGTGAAGCATGAATGAACCAGCTGGATACTGCTCTCCCTGAACTAATGCTATTCTTCATGTCTTATCTCCCAGGTGCCTCGAGTGGTCAGAGGGGTTTCCTGGGCTGCATGCGGGCTCTGAAGCTAAATGGTGTGACTGTGGACCTGGAGGAGAGGGCAAAGCTGACTGCAGGGGTGAATCCAGGCTGCCAGGGCCACTGCAGCAGCTACGGGATGCACTGCAGGAACGGGGGAAAGTGTGTGGAGCAGTACAACAGATATTCCTGTGACTGCTCCCTCACTGCGTACGATGGACCCTTCTGCACCGATGGTAGGGCCTCCGACACTATTAGATCATATTACATCAGGTTAGATTAGACGATGTCCTCTTTCATTAGGTCAGATGCAGCAACAAAGAGTTTAATTAGTCTTCCTTCTCCTGCTGCTGTTTCTTTGTGTGTGTGAGTTAGATGTGGGCGGCTACTTTGAGACAGGAACCTTAGTACGCTATGACTTCCATCCAGAGGCGACCTCTTTCGCATTGCGGGATGTGAAGAGCCTGTTAGATGCCGGTGTTCCTAGCGAGACTAACCTGACTCAGGAGGAGCTGGTGTTCAGCTTCAGCACCTCCAGTGCTCCCAGCATCCTGGTCTACATCAGCTCCAGGACCCAGGACTATGTGGCTGTGGTGCTCAGGCACAATGGTGGGCTCATCAACATCATACCTGATCCATATTTTTATTGTTTTTTTTAATTACATTATTATCCTGTGTTAAAACATACATGATGTCTCTATGTGTGTGTGTGTGTGTGTGTGTGTGTGTGTATGCAGGCACTCTCCAGATCCGCTACAGTCTTGGGGGTCTAACCGAACCTTACACCATAAATGTTGACCATCGTAACATGGCCAACGGACAGCCACACTCTGTAAACATAACGAGGAAGTTGAGGGAGATACGACTGCAGGTCAGTGCTTCCTGCCACCACAGACGTACCTGACAGGGAAGTAGAAAACAGAAAGTGAAACGTTCAGATGGATATCAATCTCATGTCTGTGTATTAATTACAGATCTGCAACAGGACTGGATTGGCTTAGCTTATCTTAGTATAAAGACTGGAAGCAGAGGGACACAGCTAGCCTGACTGTCCATAGTTCCAGCACCTCTGAATCTCACTAATTAACACAATGTGTCTTGTTTGCTGACTGTAACGGCATACGAACAGAAACGTAACAATAGCAATTAGTGATTTTTGGGGGGAAATGATATTGTGCTATTTCTCACCTGGCCTGGCCACTCAAAGCAAGTACGTTCCCAAAATGTTGCACTATTGTGTCATTTCTTTTAAATACTGGGCCTTTAGAGCCCACGCTGGAAGAGGAACACTTGTTGATGTTAATGGAAACAGAGCAGATTACAGTAATCTTGTAACTGTCCCTTTCTCCAGCTGGATCACTACCCAGTGTCCACATACACCCTGCCTGAGGCCTCCGACACCCAGTTCAACTTGGTTAAAAGTATCTTTCTTGGAAAGGTCTTTGGTAAGTGTTTACTCAGGCAGGATTGATTTCTCTAAGGGATGTTGGGTGATTTGAATCCTGTCTGGACGGTGTATGTGTGGGATTTTTCTCCTTCTAGTCCACTAATAATTAGTTACTGATTAGTTACCAGTTACTGACTGATTTTGAGTTCTCTCCTTGGTCCACCCATAATTTACAGTTTGTATTTTAAAGTGTATCTGTGAGAACTGGAATCATGATTTACTCACAGAATTAACCTCTTACTGTAATTTGGCACTGATTAAAACTGACACCCAGAATATTAAGTTTAGTTATGAGGATGTGTTACTACCCACCTCCATCTGGAATATTAACCCCATTTAATTGGATGTTATTTGTTATAATCATATTTTAGAGTAGCTACAAGCTACAATCAACATCTTCTGAGGGATTGAATTCTAATTCCAAGCTAACACAAAAAACCCTGGTGGTAGAGACCTGACAGGAAATAAGGGGACTCCTACTTGGTGAACTGCAATTAGAGTCAGTGTCTTAAACCCCTAGTTCACCAGGATGCCTCCACCCCACCCCCACAAACAATTTATATTTTCTGCTATGCAATCCCAATAAGGAGTAGCAGTAATGACTAGTATCTGCTTACTGGAGTATTGATCTGCCCGTCCCTGGAATGCACATCAAATATGCAAGAGAGGAAGAACCACGATCAGGTGATTCAGGGTTTGTGCATCCTTTGCTGGCATAGAGATAAACCTGTTTGCTTTCTTTAGAATACCTTTGCTATATGCATTGCAAATTAATTTGCATGCAATAAAATAATATATTTTTATAATAATTTCAAGTATGTAAAATTTTGATGTTGATATAAGTTAAGAGTTGAGATTTATTATTAAATTATATTAAATTGAGCTTAAAACAAAGCTGAATTTCTTAGTTCCTGACCAGGTGACTGGAGATACAAGGTTTTCGAACAGTCAATCTTTTTAATCTGAAAAGAGTTTCAGTTAGTTTCAGTTAGTGCTTCCAGAGTTTTGTTAGTGTTAAAACCCTCTTTGTGTCTTTCTTGTAGAAACGGGACAGATTGACCCCATCCTGATTGAGCGCTACAACACACCAGGCTTTGTGGGCTGTCTCTCAAGAGTTCAGCTGAACAGCTTGGCGCCGCTGAAAGCTGCGCTGCGCTCGGGCCTGGCATCACCCGTCAGCACCCATGGGATTCTGGTCCCGTCCAACTGTGGAGCCTCACCCCTGACCATCTCCCCCATGGCTTCGGCTAGTGACCCCTGGCACATAGAAGCGGGTAGAGACACAGACAGACAGACCACACACTGTGAAGGAACATTAGGACACAAAGTCAAAATACAGTTCATGTCAAAATTCAAACAGATAACAGATGTTTGCTTTGTCCACAGCTGGAGCTGTTTTCCCCCTCAATGATGACAAGGCCAGTGGCGATGGAGTGGATCGCAACTCTGCCATAATTGGAGGTAAATCTCACTGCTTCCATCAACATACACAGTCAGAAACAGCAAACATAGAAGTCAACATACAACACAAACAGTACGCTGGACAAATATTCAAACAATGGCTGCTTTTTAATTGAAGGAGCTGCCATTGTGGGGGGTTAGGGATCACTTGTCACTTGTTTCAGATGGAAACAAACATTTTGGCTCCTCTGAGCTCCACTTTTCATTGAGCACTGCTCATGATGCTTATGTGTAAAGAGCCTTAATGGGGAAAAGAAAAATGTCTGTTGATCAGATCTGGTTTAGCGATGGCTCTTATTCTGAAAATTCTGAAGAACTGCACTGATTTGACATGAAGGTCAGTGTGCTCATCATGAGGAGGACTACTCAGCCAGTGAAACGTTGTGTCCGTCTTATATAATGTCTTCTGTGGCTCTGAAGGAGTTTTGGCATACCTGATGACGTCATAGTGATGTCATCTGGGTTATCTCAGCTTCATTTGCAGACTGGACATTTATAACAGAAAGGCTGTGGTACAACATTTGAAGCTGAGGGTGCTTAGCAGGAAGGGAGGGTCTAACAAAACCATCAAGTTGCATTATTGGGCTGGACGTAGTCACGACATCTCGGCCTCTGCTTTGACACTTCTTTGACTGCTGTGTCTCAATAACTTTCCAGTCAATCTTTAGGAATTAAGTGCTTAATTGTTTTGTTTCCAGGCATCATCTCCATGGTGATATTCACTGTCCTCTGCATCATGGTGTTTGTGATCCGCCACATGTTCCGTCATAAAGGCTCCTACCACACCAATGAGGCCAAGGGGGCGGAGTCAGCGGACTGCGCCGACGCAGCGATTATCGTCAATGACCCAGCCTTCACCGAAACCATCGACGAGAGCAAGAAGGAGTGGTTCATCTGAAGCCTCTCTGCAACATGGACACATGACTTTAGGATGTATGTAGTTTTCTAAGCATAGGGTGTAGTAGTGAGGTCACCAGCTGTGGAGCCTCCAGTATGTACTGAGCGGTTTATTCGAAAACTTTATGGACAATGGACACCGTGGCATTACAGCATGGGTATTAAAGCACAACGAACAGTGCTGCCGTGTGGAGATGTGGAGCAGTTTATTTTACCTTGATTTACAATGGACGGTGACAGAGGACGGTGCCATGAAGTTACAGGCCTTGGATGAGTGAGTGTGTTCATCCGCTTTTATTTGAGTATTTCTTGTATCATTTTTTATTTGATTTCAGTTTAAATTATGTTTAAATAATTATTAATTATTATCAATTTATGTAATTTATTTATTTATTCAAATTTAAGTCATATATTTTTTCATAAAAGTTGTTACTTTGTTCATATTTATTTATTTTTATACATTGATATCTTTATGCCTTTGTGCGATGTGCTGGTATTTCACAAAATGATGGCGTTAATGGTAATGATCATTAATCTATTAATCCCAATAATCCTCCACATCTGTAGCAATGCTCCTAAATTCCAGGGTTTAAAAAAAATACAAAATCTTATGTTTAAACCATTCAAGTTTCATTTTAGTCTTAGGACATAAACCTTTGGTGTGTGTGTGTGTGTGTGTGTGTGTGAGAGAGAGTACTGACTTGCTTGATGTAGCCATGAGCTTGGTGCATCATTTGGACTAAATTTGGACTTTAATTTGGAGGGAAAGCAAGTGTCGCTCCAGTATTTCTTTTTGCATCTACATTACTGACAGTGTCTCTTAAGGACTTTTGAGCATTCATTGTTGAAACTCTTATGATTGCATCTTTAATTTCACTGTTTTTGCTTTCAAACGAGTTCATGGTTCAGCTTTTGAAGAATCACTTGAGTCCTGTCAGTCCACAAGAGCTCGACTCTGTTATGTTTGTTGAAACTTATGAGGCCGAAGTTGTCCTTTGTTAATGCATAAACGTTTGTCTAAAAGTGATAGCACATACTTACTTAACATAATTGCTATTAAGAAACATTTTGGAATTCTTCTGTTGCGATGTTTTGCGACTCCAAATGGACTTATGTCAGTCTTGTCAGAAGATTTCAAATGTGATTAAAACAGGAAACAACTTTGAGATCCTAGTTTTCCTATGATGAAGACATTATGGAAAATAATCAGATTCTGCAGTTGTAAATAAGCGATCAGAACAATGCATGTGATATTATAGAATTCTGCAGGATCTGGAAGCTGACAGGCAGCAGTCTGTCACGCTGTCAAAACATCCACATGAGTTGAGTTCTCAAAACTTGAGTACTACAGCCCTGTTTGGAAGGTGTATTTTCTTCACTTGGCTGCATCACTTGGCTTAACACGCTCTGGACCTGTCTCTGTGCTGGATGAGGGATGATAAAATGAGATGATCAACAGCTGAATCTGATTCTGATCATCTTGTCTAATTCTGTGCAAGACCGAAAGTAAGAAGCAAAACAAGTTACGTGCCAAAATGCTAGTTTCTCTTTGACAAAGTAATCGCCCTCTACTGGCAGCATGTTAGGAATTACACTTTTTTGGAAAGAGAGATTCAACGGTGTTACTTATATTAATTAGTTCAGGCTTAGTGGAATTTGGGGTTAGGATAGTGTGGCAGGTGTAGCCATGCTGAGGACTGAGCCAGCTTCTTCCTAATGGAAATGGGCTGAAAGGACTGTTGGTTCAGGATTATTCAAAAACTGCCCTTTAAAAACCTGAGCTCTGTCTTTGATAGGATGATGTTTCTGGAAAATAATTTTTCCCATGTTACCTATGGCTTACATCCTGACATTTGATTGTATTGCATTTGTATTCCTTTGACTGCACTGCAAGTAATGGCATGCTGTTTGACACTGAATGACACACATTTCTGTTTGATAAGCCACCGTAGAATCACTTTGCTTTTTCTTCATCTTATATGTATAAAACTTTGCCTAACTGTTGTTCTTTTATAGCAGATTTCTCATTTGTGCTTTTCTCATTGTCTTGAATACTTCCTCTTGGAAAGACCAGTAAAACATCAGTACAAATCTTCCACTGGCTTTTATTTGATTTTTGACTGAACACAACTGGATCCAAGTGATTCACAAATGGAAGAGAACTAACCTGATGATTGCCCCAAGGTTTAGCCAGAAAATTGTTATCACTACATGGAGATGTTAGCTACATCTGAAAACATGAACACATTAAAAAAAATCAAGACCTTTGAAGACCAAGTCCAGTCCAACCCAGGAGACTAAAAGAAGCACAAACAGTAAGCAGACCCAGAAACATGGACTGGTTGATTAGAAGTGATTCGATGCCAGTCATCTAGAGACACTTTGGTGGGCTGGTCAATCTGTAGCTGGTGAGCAACATGCAGCTCTTTGCCTGCACATAATACAAGGTAAACTATGGTGGATCGACAGTGCCATAATCATATATATGATCAAATAAATCATTGTCATACTCAGTACTTATTAATATGTTGTTAAATGCACCGAAACACAGCTCTTCTTTTATTATTATTGTACATTTTCTATTTAGTGGCTCTTTCTGTATATATCTATGCTCTTGTTGGCACCCACGCACCAAAACAAATTCCTTGTATGTGGCAATAAATCTGGTTCTGATTCTGATTCTGAAAATAATATAAAAAAGAAATGTTGGCATTAACAGATAAAAGGTGACACATTTCTGTACCATTTTCCCTTTCAATGATAAAATAATCACTTAAAATCATGTTTGTGCACAGAGTTTTTATAAAATGATTTAAAAGAGGAAACTGTTGAATAGCTATTGATTTAATGTCTAAGCTAAGATTTTAGATTTTAGTGACAGTTACATACTTCGCAGAGAACCAATCAAATACCTTGTGACTAAACAGAAAAGTTCAGAAATGGATTAATACATTTCCAGGTTTACCACAAAGTTTCTCAATCTCAAACAAAGTGATCAACACCAGCAGCAAGTTACACGATATCAACGTCACACCAAAGCATACAGTATGATGGTGCTATAGCAAGCGAAGTGAGTGCAGTGATGAACATGTCCAGGTTGCTAACTAGCACAACCGCTGAAGTTAATACCTGTTTGATATGGTTTGTATACACAAGGAAAGTGATTAATGTAAATCAAAAAACATTTCTCAGGTGACAAAACAAAGGGATACTGAAGTCCACTGAACCCCCTGAGATCTCCAAATCTGAGCCAAAGCATAAATTGAATAGTGGTCAGACCTTTTTGACCTGTTACAATGGAAGAGGATGCACTAGAAACTCTTCACAGTACACACTATTACATAAGTTGTAGAAAAACGTTTGTACATCACTGAGATTTATTTCACACATTGCTAGAAAATAATTTAGTTCACACAATGATGTATTACTAATTATGAAACTACTACATTATCATTTTTAGACACAACTAACATTAAAATAAATGAAAGTCAGGGTGTGCCAATATATATATATATATACACATACACACACACACACACGTACAGTCAAGCCCAAAATTATTCATATCTTTTCATATCATTTTGACTTAAAGTTACTTTTATTCAACCAGCACGTTTTATTTTGATTGGAAATGACACCGGCGTCTCTCAGAAGATTATAAGACGAAGTACAAGTGGCATCATTGTGGAAAAAAAAATTTCTCAGCTTTTATTTACATTTGAACATTTGCTCTGCCTCAAGGGGGTAAACCAATAGTGAAGCCCGTTAGAGAGCGTCACATGTACTCATAGAACTGGGGTAACACCAGGTAACCTATATTTATTCTCGTAGCTGTGTGCTTTCTGCAGGTTCTGTGGTTGCACCTGCTGCCCCCGTGTTCCTGCTCAACTGCCGTTGGTGCTATTATTGTTACTACGGTACTACTGTATGTTCTCCCTCCTGCTCTCTCTCCTGCCAGTTAATTCAAGCACTGGCTATCTTATTAAAAGCATTTGATCCATTCACATTTAATCACAGTGCAATGCGGATTCTGTATGACTGTGATGTGTCATACTCTCATCATGTGATCCAATGTGAACTTCATTCTGTTGTTGTTTAACTTAACCTGACCAGGCCTGACACTAAATGGTGTAATGAAATGTTGGCTTATTAACAATGACAATTCAAACAACATTCTGAAAACAACATTTATTGGCTATAAAAAGATAAAATATAAATTATTCCATTCCTAAATTAGTGGAGGAAGAAATACTTGTTCGTCAACGCTTTTGGCAGTGTAGCTAGCTGTCTGGCTTTATCAGCATGCCAAAGTAAGCAGTCACAGTCTTCAGCTTGTTGTTGAGGAAGTTCTGCTCCACCTCCACCTTCCCTCCTGGACCAGTCAGAGAGGCGATCTGAGAACACGACAGAAGGAAGGATTGTTGTGTTGTGGTTTCACATGTTCTGACTAACACTGAATGATCTGCTATGGGAACCAGCACCTGCTCTGTTAAAACCCTAATGTTTTTGCTCAGATTATCATTATTATATATTCCACCACATTTTATCTGAAAGTTTTTCTGTGGTCCACACTGTAGGAAGGCACAACTGTAAAGTTTGCAGGAAGAACTCTTGGAAACAAATGACCCCAAACATTTCTATCCAAATCAAATGAAAACCTGATAGGATAGAAGGTGATTATCAATCAGTGTTCAGCTATTTTCAATAGCTCAATAAGTTTTGTGTTAGTAGCTAATGAATATGGTTTGCCAGTACATTCTCCAAATGAAACCAGATTAAATGTGCCAATTCACTATGAGCTTCAAATTAACCACTAAACATTAGGTGCATAGATAGACTTTGTAGATAGACCATGTTGCAATTGCAAATGTTTGAAATGTTTTCAAGTTGGACTTTGCTTCCCAGATTTTTTGTGTTGTTGTGATGCAAACTTAAGAAATAAACATGTGAATACCAAAACATTTACAATTGCAACAATTCTCTGGTTGAAGGGTTGCATTTTATGACAGAACAGCAAGAGTGCTGATATGTTTGGCCATGACTGTAGATATCGCATGAATTACTTCCTGTAGCGGTCCTTACTACAGCGGAGTTGCAGGATCCTCCCACTGAATGTGCTTTGTGGTCTGACCAGAAGGTTCAGACATCCTCCTCTCCACCACCACCTCCAGGGTGTTATGTTTCTGACATGGCAGAACATTAGATATACACAGCTAGTCACACCAAACCTGGTAAAATATTGGACTACAATGTGAGAGAACAGCTTCCATTCTGCCCAGGTAAGTGCACGTTAAGCTGCTTGTAATGTATAATGTTATAGGGTTAATGATGTTAGTGTTCTTGTACAATGACTAATGACCTGTTCAACACTAACAACACACACAAAGACAAACATACAGACCTGATCCATGTCAGCATTGCGAGGCAGAAAGTACACTATGTTGTCTGATATCAGCGTGGCCAGGCGGAAAATCTCAAATGTGTCTACCGTCAAGGATGAAAACCAACATTTAATATAAACACAGTCTACTTTACATTACATTTCATTACATTTAGACATTTAGCAGACGCTTTTATCCAAAGCGACTTCCAAATAAGAGCTTTACATAAAGTGCATAGAACCATGATCGAAAACAACAAGGGCACTTCTTAAAAATGTCTATTCTAAGGTGCATTTAGAATTGGATGGAGCATAGATAAAACACCCCTATGAATGTAATAGCAATCTGCCCATTAGACTTGAATATTTCATGCTCGAGGAAAAGGTAAAAAACATTAACATTGTCCCTCCCCCCACAGCAGTTAAACCACAGTCCACTTCTACATCAAAGGATATCCATCAGGCTCCATCATGGTCTTGATGTCAAACACCTCAGCAGTCAGGTAGTCTGGCCCCCCCCACGGTGGCGACAGGAAGACCACATCACCACGGAGACGAGGCGCCAGCTGAAGGAAGTCCCCTTGCAGGAAGTCGATTTGGTCAGCGACGCCATAAACTGTAGCATTGTGCCGCGCCAAGTCCAACCGCACCGGGTCGATGTCAATGGCCAGGACTGAGATGATGACACACACACAGCAGGAGACAACTTGCTGTAACATAATTACAAGGGGTCCCACATACGGACTCGATGGATAGTCACTCCCAGGGTTACAACAGAAAGAAGCCTGGGATCAGTTCAAAGGATGAATGGTTTTTGTTCCCTGTTCTGTTCTCTTTATACATGCTTCCTTTGGGATACATTATTACACATCAAAATGCCAAATGCCACTGTTATACAGATGACACACAGCTGTATATCTCTGTTTTTCCAGGGGAACACGGTTGCGCATATACCGCAGTGATTTTACACTGCATTTATTTGTCGGCTTAGGATCTATAGTCAAGTTTCTATCTCAAAATAACACTGAAATGCTGATACATTATTACAAAGATGATTGGAATGATTTTTTACTGGAATAGACCTGAAAACTACAGTTAATTTTGAATGGTGAAGGCAGGCTTTGAACAAACAGAAACAGAGCAGCCCACTACTCCCTGTATCCTCTTGTTCATAAAGCCTTATGTAGCCTAGCACCTTCCTATCAGTGACTGACTTTCACGTTATGCACCATCCCCGTCAACAGTAGGTTATCAGCCTGGATTGTAACAAGAGCAAGAAACATAATCTATTCTATCACATGGAAAACATACATTTGGTTTACCTTTCAGTACAGTTCTTGTCTAAAATATAACTCTAGTTAGTACCAGACAAATAAAAAAATAAGGTTTCACCATTGATATTATGAACTGATGGCGACACACACAAAGCTTACCTCTCTTTCCAGTGCAGGCGAACTGGATGGCGTTTCCTCCCACCCCACAGAAGGCGTCTATGACCAGCTGAGAGTCGGGGAAGCTGTGCTCCACCCGGAGGGCGATGTGCTCAGCGATCCTCTCCGGTGTCACAGAGAACCAGCCCTCTGAAACACACAGCAACGAGTGAAGAGTGTGTGTGACAGAATGTTAGAACTTGTGTTAAAGCATTTCTTGTATTGTCAAGTTGTTTTTACTAAAATGGGACTGATTTTGTTAGCGCATCCAATCTTTCAAATGTCAGCGTAATGCATTTCTCAGTATGGCTATTTTGAACAGCAGCAATCTCTCCAGACCACATGAACAACAGGGATTCAACGCTAATACAACATTTTTTTTTATGATCCTAATCTATATACATTTAGAACTATCCTACTGAAGCACACCTTCGGGCTTCAAAATACTGTGACGTAATTCAATGTAAATGCATAAGCACATGTATTTTATAACATGTATCTGAGCACTGACAAAAATGCAAACCAGTTTAAGAGAATGGTATAGTAACTGTGGGTCCGTGATGAGAGACGTCTTGGAGAACCTCTCCAACTGTTCAACCACACAAGTCATTCAACACTGGAGATCACACCAATCTTTTACAATTTTGCCTCTGAACCTCGGCACCACCAGTAGACACCTGGCTTTAAACAAAGCCGGTCTATTTATGGAGATAGACATTTATGGATCTAGGACAGTAACTTTAGATTTTGGCATTGAAAATTACTTTTTATTGTGTTTCAACATCTGAAGTCACAGTCCTGGCACCATAGAAATGTTTATGTATTAAATGCATTTGATTTGGTACTGATAGCAGTGAAAGTAAGTCATTGTGAGTTTCTGCGTGTGCATGCAGAGTGCAGACTAACCTCTGTCCAGCCTGATTCCTTCATCGAAGCGAGAGAAGAGTCTGTAGCGCTGAGCCCAGTATTTAGCCAGCTCCGGTTCCGCTGCCATCTCGGCTGGGACCGGCTGTTTCCTCCCTCGCTTACCCTTCTTCTTCTTCGACTTCTTTTCATCTTTCACACTCGACCCTACACACACACACACACACACACACACACACACACACACACACACACACACACACACACACACACACACACACACACACACACACACACACACA
>JAVQJD010040133.1:0-11118 GCA_036023655.1 Nannoperca australis
AGGGTTTGAAAGCAAAAGTTTAGAGTTTGAAAGCAAAAGTTTAGAGTTTGAAAGCAAAAGTGTGGAAAGTTTCTCTCTCAAACCACTTTTTTTGACTGTTTTATAATGAAACTAAATTATCTCCATACATTCTCTGCAAGAAATGCGGTCTTCTAGCTGTTGAGCGTTCGTTTCACTTCCGGCACAGCAGGGGGCGCCACGGCCGCAACGTAACGTCATCAAGACAAACTAAACATGGCCGACAGCAACTGATGGACGGCGAAAGTTAGCGAAAAGCGTCGGTAAAATCTGCTAACCTCCTGGTCTGAGCTGCAGGTATTCGAGCTTGGTTGCGCACGTCGGCTGTATTATTATTTTTGGATACGTCCCACGTTGAGTTTGTTCGTCCGTGAAGGCCTCACTGAACTGGGCATTAGCCCGCAGTATTAGCCACGTTAGCAGCGCTCCTTTTGTTTTGTTTCAAGGGGTCACATTATACGTTAAAAGGCTGACATTGTGAAGCTTTTTTTTTTACATTTTTATTTAGCCTTTCTTTAAAAAAAATACATGTTTTTCCGAACTGGACTGTGTAACTATTCACTTAGACTCCGGGGCCTTTTGTGTTGCGTTTGGGGTCCAGCCCGTCTTGCAGCGCGTCGGCAGCGCTACTCATTTAAGGCCAACTAAGCAGCAAAGCCATACTTTTCAGAAGACGGAAACGTACTCGGGTTGAGCCGCAGGACCGAGCCTGTTTGTGAACAATACAGCCAGGAAACATGGATTCCAAGCGCGCGCACGGAAAACCTCAAACGAGCGGCGGCGACTCCAGCTGCGACAGCCCCGGGTCCCCCCCCGGAAGCCCCGCGCCGGCATCGAGCAAAACCCAGCTGCCCGGGGGAAACGCTTTCGCTAACGACGGCAGCTTCATGGAGATGTTCAAGAAGAAGATGGAGGAGGAGAAGAGGAAAAAGGAGATGCCGCAAACAGGTGGAGAAGCGAGAGCCACCGAGCAAGGACAGACTTCAGTGGAAAAGAAGCCCCTTCCCGTGACGAGCTTTGTAAGGGGTTTGGCAGTTGTAAGATGAGATAGCAGTAGTTCAGCACACATCCAAACTGAACCACCATGCACTGATTGACAGTCTTACTCTGACACTTTAGCATTTCCCACACATGCCAGTGTCTTTGTTATACTTGCATTATTGTATGAACACTTTGTGGCAATATGTAATATTTGTAGACCAGTCGAGACTTAGGGATGCTCCCCACTGATGGTTTCGCTGGTGGTGCGGCAAGAGACTAAAATGTAGACCTTCTGCTCTGGTGTAGTCTCCTTCATTGGCAGTCCCTCTGCAAGGGCTCCTATAACGGTTTCAGTCTTCTATCCCCTAACCCAGGTGGGGAAGCGCAGAGGCGGTGTGTTCCTAAAGACCGGCATGGTTGCGAAGAAGCAGAAACACGACACAGAAGTGAGTGGGGTTTGGTGGCCGGGTGTTACTTTTGAACAGTGTATTTTTTGACTCTGCTGTTATTTAACCCTGTCCTCCTCCTCCTGCAGGTTGAGCCGGGCAAGAGCAATGCTTGGTCAAAGTACATGGCTGAGGTCAAAAAGTACAAAGCCCACCAGTGTGGCGACGACGATAAGACCAGGCCTCTGGTCAAGTAGGTCCCACAAACAACAGTTTTGAGGGGAAACCATCTGGGAGAAGCTCCAGGAGGGCCGGCCAATCCTGACCTTCTCACACTGCCGGTTTAAGTTACCCTTCACATCAAGTGTTTCACAAACTGCTTAGATTGACAGGCCTTTTCCTCTTTTTGTATTGTTTTTTTTCTTTTTTCTTTTTTCTTGCTTGTTATTTGTTGGACTCTGGTGTCAAAAGGTGTTTCAGCAAGTTCGCGTACGTTATTGATCATTGTTAAATATTTTCAAGTTTGTCATGTTAGGGTTGATTGATAATTGAATTTTGATTTAATAGCCAAACCCAGGTGTCAATTAAATCTACACTGCCCATTAATGTGTGGTGTTGTGCCTCCGTTTTATTGGATTGTGCGACTCGTGCGTTGCAGGGAGTCCAAAGGAAACATGGCTTTAAGTATTTAAAGTGTTTCAGACTTGCATCAAACGACTCCATTGTGAAGGGAAAGATTTTAATTAAAAGTAGGTTTCGAGATCTATACAGAAACAAACTCATTCAAGAATTCAAGTACAATGAAAAAGTGTACAGCTCTCGAAGAAAAAAAACCTCATTCAATTTGCAGTTTACATTTCTTACAGGTATCAGTGATAATTACATTATGATAAAAACAGCACCAAATAGATACACTGACCATGCATCAGAGAGGGAGGAGACATACAAAAGGCACACTTTCAATCCCACCAACCAAACACATTCAAACCCACACGCTCACCTAAAAATCCCATTCATCCGTTTCTCCCTGTCCACAGTGATATAGGTCTATCTGTAAACATTGACAAACTGCTATTTGTCGTTTCATTTAACAATTCTATGAAGAATAGTATTTAAAATTTATTAAATCATTGTAAAAAGTTATATTTAACTGGTATTCATGAAACATTGAATTGATCTTAAGTGTAACCCAGTCCTCATTTCAGACCCCCTTTGCAAGTGGTCTGTCCATCCGACACCCAAAGTCACGTTTCGTCCTGATTTGTCCCGACAGTTTGTCATTTCATAAGACAGCGTCCGCTGGGCACTGAGTCCTGCTGTATCATAGAGTCTTCTTCTTAGCATCTCCTCCCTGGCTTTGACTGACATCTGGACAGGAATAATACAGTTCTTGAAATGTCAGTGAAAAGCACTGATAGACAGAAAAACAGATTGAACGACAGCTAAATGACTACATTGAAAAAAGGCATGCTGCCACCAACAGACGAGCAGAGGACAGACCAGGACCACACGGAAAGGGACAACCCAAGACAGAGGACACCAGACACATTTGAAAGGACAAAAGCAAGGACGGAGCTAATGGAGCAGGCTTTGAAGGTGGAGGGAGGGTCAGATTTTACCTTTGAAAGCGAGCTGCAAGTGAGGAGGCAGAGCAACCTGAGACCCTGAATGGAGACTCTTATACAGATCTGAGGAGACAGGACAAGGAGGGGGGGGAGAGATGAGGGAGGAACAGATAGCGACCAAAACACGGGAGAGGAAGAGGAGGGGGGGAAAGTGGAGAAGGAGGAAGGCCAGGAGGAAAAGGGGGTGAAGGGCAGCCAAACAGGAGGGGGGAAAGACAAGAAGTATGAGGCCAAGTGAATGACAGGTGGGGAAGAGTGACATTATGTTAGAGAGCAGAAAAGAAAAGCGAGAGAGAATTTTGGGGAGATGAAGCAAACAAAATGGAACAATGTCAAACAGGAGAAAAATCACATGTTTACACCTGGACACACAATATGGTGATAAAACAAATGATGCTGTAACATTTAACACAAAACAAGGCCTAAACTGGAACAGCAGTGAAACCTACACAGTCCTAATGTGGCAAAACATGTCACTATTTAAATTAAATCACAATATTTCCCCACGTTACATTATACTCAGTGCCTGACGCCAAATTGATTTGTACGTGTGGTGCGCAATGTAAATGTCATCAGTATACAGTGCAGAGTATTTCTGTTTCTGCCCTGCGTGCATCACTCACTCAGGGTAGAGAACGTTGCATTGCTACTGGCTGCAGAGCCACCGGCTGCTGCGCTGGAGCCTGCCGCGCCCAGCGGGGGCAGGTTCAGCAGGGGGAACTGGAAGGGCATGGATAGGTTCCCCATCATCCCAAAGCCCAGTGGAAGAGACGAGGCTGAGCCGAGCAGACTGCCACTCGCTGCTGTGGAGACCTGAGCAGGAACACGGGGGGTTCACAGTCTTACAAGTTTAACACCAACTGCAAATTCAAGATGCGTCAGAAAACACAGAAACAGGGCAGGAATGTGGAGAGCTCCTCCACAGTGCCTCGTTCTGATAACCTCACACGTCCATATGCGACTTAAAAGTTCATCCAAATCACATAATATAAAGTGTACACACACACACACACACACTTTACTGAAGTATTAGAAACAATACTCCAATATAAAACTACTCGATTACAAGTAAGTCTGCCATTAACAAAGTATTATCAAAAGCAAGAGAATTGGCCCTACCATATTCTTCTGTATACTATATTATGTAATTGTTACTGAGGCATTAACATAAGCAGCATTCTAAAGGGAACTGATGTTTACCACTACATACTGTGCAGTTACTGTTGCCTAGTTTCATCTGTAACATGAAACAAGTGGGGGTGGGGCTCAGTGAAGAGAACCTAAATGTGTGTGATCTGTTTAAAGAGATATAGTCAAAAGAAATGTATTATAGTCTTCCTCATATGGCTGGTTTTGTCTGACAGTCAAAGATATTCAGTTTACTATGACGCTAAATAAAAAAAGCAGCAAATCCTCACAATGGAAGATTGAGAGCCAGTGAATGTTTTGCTTAAAAAATTAACTGCAACAAATTCATTTTCTGTTGATCGACTAATCGGTTCTTCTCTAACATAATCCTCATAATAACAGACGAATCTGAATCTGCGCAGCAACTACAGCCGGCAGGTAGATGTAGTGACGGAAAAAGTACAACGTAGAGTAGAAGCATAAGATGGAAGTAAAGTTCCTCGACACTGCAGTTAAGAACAGAACACGAGTAAATTTACCGAGTTCCCACTGCTACTCATCACTTGTTGTGTTACCATGCAGGTCATTCTGGCTGGATTTGCTGAGGTTCTGGGCCTTCTGTCTTCCATCACGACACCCTGAAGGTCAATGGATTTTTTTATAGGCACTCGACGGGTTGAAAACGGACATTTCATAAATTCAAGTCTTTTCTAGAGGCTACTCTGACATTATATTAAGCAACATTATTTATTCTCCTTCCGAATCCAAAAGAAAACTGTTCACATTGAGTTCTGCGGTTTCTCGTGACTTACACAGGACGCAGTCTCTGGAAGTCCACGTTGCCATTGATACTTGTACGTGTAAGTGAAAGAGTAACCATGTGTCCCCGTTCGCCGAATGCTTTTAATTTGAATAAAGTTAGTAAAGTGGACATGCTGGCTGTACAAACCTGTGGCAACTGAGAGGAGACAGAGGACGACGGGACAGACGCGACCGGCTTGGCCCCCTGAGGTGTCCCCCCCCCGGGCCTCTGACGCTGGCCTTGGTTGGCAGAGGCCGTTACGGGGGAGGCACTGGATCCTGAATGCTTGCTTATGGATATGGTGTTTATAAGGCTGGTGTTGGTGGTGCTGTTGTTGTTGTTGGGGGTCTTCTGGCTGCCTGGAGGAGCATAGCTGCCTTGCCCTGGCTTGGCTGCTCCTCCTTGGGCACCTGAGAACTGCGGGCGGAACCCTGCCGGGTTTTTGGGGGCGTACTGGTGTATGGAGGGGGTTGCCTGAGACCTGGGGCTTTGAGAGATGGAGGGTGAGGCTGAGTTGGCGGTGGTCACGACCAGGTTGGGGGTGCGAGGAGTGAGTTTGACGATCGGAGGGATGCTGCTGTGAGTGGACTTGGTGAGGGTGGCGTGCATAGGGGTGATAAAGTTAGACTGAGGCCGGGGCTGGGGCTGAACTCCAGGCAGCGTCTGAGAGAGGGAGGGGGAGGATTTACTCTGGGGGGTCTGGGGCAGGCGCGGCACCTGGAAGGTCTTGAGGGTCAGGTGTGAGGGGGGTGGGAGGGGGTGGGGCCGTGACTGAGGTGATGTGATGATGAGAGTGTCACCACTGGTGGCTTTATTATTATTGCTGCCTTTGAGGAGGCCAGACGGGGGAGTGGACACCCCCGCCTTTAATCCTGGGGGCACGAGCGGAGACGCGGTGGGTGGTGGACGCGATTTGAGTGACGGCGCTGAGGCGGGCATGTTGGCTTTAGCCACACCCAAAGTTCTCTGAGTGTTCAGCACAGAGTGTCTGTGTGCCTGCACCGTGCCCTTAATCACCCCCATCCCATCCACCCTCACCGAGGGCAGAGGAGAGGACGTGATGGAGAGAGGCCGGGACTGAGAGGTGGAGGAAGACGAAGAGGTAGAGATGTAGTGAGGTGCGTTGGAGGTGGGAGTGCTGACGGAGTTCTTTTTCTGCTGCTGGATGAGGGGCGAGGCGTGGAGAGAAGAGGGGTTGGTGGAGGTCTTGGGTCCATCTGGAGACGGGGGGCTGTCCCCGTGGGCCAGGCCCTTGGCTGCGTTACCGAGGATGGCGAGGGCCTGGGAGATGGAGTCCAGGCAGGGAGCCGTCAGGTCCTCGTCGAAGGAATCGACACAGATGGGCTCAGAGGGAGACTGAGGCAGTCGCTTGGCAACCTGGGCTGCAGGAGAGGGAGTGGCGCCTGCTGAAGGCGTGGGCCGCTGAACCCACACAGCCTCCTGGAAGTACACAATACACACATTTACACAAACTATATCACACCCTCAATTTATCACACGTGTCCTCGTCTTATTTAAGGATAGGAAATAATATTTAAAGCTCTAATCATTCTTCCAATCTCTACTGCATTCTAACGCTGCAATCACACATGCCGATGTGAAGCAGGAGGCGGTTATGTTAATATACAAGTCGAGTCTAACCTTTGGCTTGGCCTTGGGAGTGGAGACCATCCTTTTCTTTGCTCTGGAGCAAAAAAAACAACACAAGTGAGTGAGAACGAGCTAGACGAGTCAGAGCTAGTTAGGAAATGGGTGGATAATAAGTCACATGACTCACGTGTAGCCTGTGAGGTGACCATGAGCCATGATGCTCTCTTTCAAAAGTATCCTGTAAACAGAAAAATAACATGTCAGAGATATCAGTAGCCAGCATGTAAAGCTACTGTTGAAGACATACAGTTAGAAAATATCTAAAAACTAACTAATGTTAGCAGGACACACACCTGGCCTGCATCCAGCCTTTAGGCCAGAGAGGTTTGACTTCGCTCTCCATGAAGGCTTTGAGGTAGTCCTCGAGAGACAGCGAGGTCTTGCCCTCCAGCTCGTAGCAGCCCAGCTTCACCCGCACCAGGTTACACAGCAGCAACCTGGAAGGACACGGGATCTCCGGTCACGTCTCCATCGCCACAGAGGGAAAAGCGATTGCATGAGAAGTGAAGCGAAACTGACCTGAGTTTGTCGTCCCAGACAAACTTCTTTCGGGGGCCCATCACCCTCTTCCCCGGTTTCTCCTCGTCGTCGTCCTCCGACCCGTTCTTCTCTCCCTCCCCAGACTGCTGCCTGTCAAACACAGACACCAATCATGTCGATGAACGATACGGAGGGAAATATGTTAAAAAAAGGAAACGAACAGTGCGGGATAATCTGCGATCAGCTGTCTCGACAAGCGTCCTCACTTTGCCACTTTAGCGATGCAGTCCATGTTGTATCGAGCGATCTGCTCCGGCATCACGCTGCACACCGCCAGCTTCAGCTTCAGCAGGGGCGTTCGAAGGCGGTCGTCCTGGGTGACGAGGATAAGCACAGTCAAGAATCTCACACACACATTCCGCATGGCGCACACGCATCCTAAATATAGAATGGGATAACGGGCACAGAGCCAGCGGATACCGCAGCAACAAATACAATGACTTTCACACAGTTACATCACTACTGATGATGGGATTCTTTGGTCCGTGTTACTACGGGCCTCCTGCGTTATGCAAAGTCTAGCCATCCAGCTCTGCGGAGGACTGCATCTCAGCAAGTCCCCCAGCAACTGCATCGTGGCAACGCTTCTCGTCCTCGTGTCTTAAGATGAATCGGACTCCTGCACACCTGTATGTTGAGGCTGAGCTTCTTAAGGCGTTTGAGCAGGGCTTCTTTATTGCAGGGCACAAAGGCCTCCAGGTGACAGTAGACGGCCGAGCGCACCTCCGCAGGCTGCTCCTGGACCTGCAACTCAATACTGCCACGCACAGAGACATGAGGAGATGTCATTTACACCGACTGTGTTGATATTTGTACAAACTGAAAATGGGGGTGGTACTCACTCCAGCAGGATGTTGTTCATGTCCAATGTGAAGAATTTCTTCCTGCCCTCTTCATCGAACAGACGCGACGCCTGTGTCAAGGAGACAAGCATTAGACACAAGCAACGTCTTTGTCCGTCCCGTTTGTCCTGAGAATGAGTCGCAGGCGTGACAGCGACACTGAAATGTTGAACCTCTTTGTGCCGAATACTGTCAGGAGGCTTCCTGCAGCAGATTGTTCCAAATCAGATTTAATTTACACTACATCTTCAACGATTAACCACTTAATTAATTAGCTGCTCAAAAGAAAACGAACCTGCTACTATTTTCATAACCGATTCATCATTTCAGTTACATGCTCCGAGTCGGGTCAGAGGTTTGTTTTTCTGCTTATTGTAGGTTTATAACGTAATAACTTCAATATCTTTGGGTTTTAGATTGTTTAGATGTTTTAGATTTGAATATGTGATTTAAGACCAGGATATAATGCACTTCTTCACTACTTTACTTCTTTTGATTAGTCGGTTAATCATTAAAATGTCACAATCTGCAGATGAATCAATAATGAAATGAATTGTTGGTTGCAGCCCTGATCTAAAAACAAGTGATCCGCCGAAACATTGAGGTTCGTACCGCTCTCAGGTCTTCGATGCGCTTTGTGAGCGGGCCCGGGAGTCCGCTGGGCAGAAGAGGGGGGGGCATCACGGTGCCCTGTGACACTCTGCCACCGCCTGCTTTATGTCCCATCCCGAAGGAGCCGTTCTCTCCCTGCCCTGGACTGGAGGGCTGAGGGGAGTCCAGCATCTCAAAGTCCAGGTCACCCATCATGTCCTGCAGAATGTCGTTATTGGCCGAGCCCAACAGCGACATCACGGCCGGGTCGGCGGCCAGGTCGGCCATGTTGGCCACGTTGCAGTCGTTGCTGCCAGCAGCCTTGGGGTGGGCGTTGATGAGTGCACTGTTGGCGTTGGGCACTTTGGTGTTGGGTCGTGGCACACTGCCAGGAACCAGGTGCTTCTTGCGCATCTCCTCCTTCTCCCTGGTGAAGCGGCGCAGCATGTTGGCCAGGTGGATGGAGTCCTTCATCAGCTTCTTCCTCTTTTTCTTTTCTGGCCGATGAACATTCATGGATGAAACTCTGCCGGCGCAGAAGGCGCAAGAAGAAAGAAGTATAAGGATGCTGGAAATTAATCAGCACATTTTACCACACAGACGTGTGGAAAGTGTGAAAGTCATTTCCACGATACATATTGTATGCATGAAAAATATAGGAGAAACAACAAGTCTTAGAGGAAACACTGAAGAAAAACGAAAACCTCACCCGGACTTTGGTACTTTATTCTTTCTGGGCTTCTTGTCCTCCAGAATTCCACCATCTTGCTTTTTCCGACGTTTTTTAATCACGCGCTCCTCGCCGTCTTTCATCTTCTGCAAACAGGTGAAACAAATATGTTGCTTTATCAGTGTGGTATAACAAGTCATTTTCAGTGCAGTAAAAAAAACAATCTTTCTCCACATATTTGAGTATTTCATTTGATTGGTCTGCCTGTGTGTGTGCAGAGAAGCAAGAAGCTACCTTGAAGTGGTTATCCTCCGCGCCTGCGTTTTCTCCCTCTGAGTCAGATGCCGCTCTGAACTGCAGAGTGCCTGTGTTGATGTAGAAGCCTCCATGTTTTGTGGTGAGAGAGGCCGGGACCAGCTCGTCGTACTGAGGCCAGGAGAGAAGTATAATTATTTATTCTCTATTCTCTTCTACATCGGCTTTTACCACCGCATAGAAAAGCAACAACTGTTGTACCAAATGTACTCCGCATAATACTTAACTGTATGCACATTGTACACATTTTTGCAATATACTGTTGTTTTTTTAAGTTAGTATACAAGAAAGTTGTGCACTTTTACAGATGCTACAATAACACTGGATTCTGTTTTCTAAAATCCTTCTGAAGCTGTTGCACCACTGAGCAGCAGTGATGACCTCACTTCCATTGCACACTGCATTGTGGGACAATACCTTCCGTTACCGCCACAGTCAAAAAACAAATAAACAAATGAATCAAGCAAAACTAACAACTCGGTATTGTATACTTAAAGGGCAAGTCCTGTATTTTTAAACCTGGGCTCTATTTCTACATATTTTGCGGTTGAAATGACCAATAGTTACCAAAGGCACCACGGTCAGCTAGGCCACCAGATTGCTGGCTATTAAGTGACGACAGATGAGTAACGCAGACAGGGATCAGTGTGAATTATCAAAAAGGGAACTCACCGCCTCGGAGTTGTCTATGAAAGGGTCGGTCTCATCGTAGCCATAGCCAATGTCGATGAGATCCTGCATCCTGTCCTTTTTCTTCTTCTTTGAGATGCCGCCCTACAAACAGAGGGAGCGCACCGGAACCAAAAACATTAAAAATACATATTAGACGCCCTTCTACATGCACAACATCCACACGGTCACAGCTGGAACAATATGTGCGCACATCTTAAGACTACAACACTCACATATCTGTTCTCAAACTTCTTGGCCAGCTGTTCTACTTCTCGTCTCTCCCTCTCGTCGTCAGCAAAGGGGTCGTTGGGGTCCAGCAGAGGAGTGAGTCCTTTGGGGACTGTTGAACCTGCATGCTTTACCTGAGGAACACATGGAAATTGGCAAAAGGAGTGAAATGGTCAGTCAGGTCTTTTTCTGTAAAGGTGCACTCCACCAATTTTATACATGACAATCAGTTTACTCTCCACGAGGAGCACTGCTTAGCCTGTGAAAACAGTCGTATAATGTCCTCTGCAGCTCTTGAGGGAGCAATTTCAATTTTGAAAAGGTCTGTATTACAATCTGGGGGGGGCGTGGAGTTTGCAGGGTGTAGATATTATGTCGGATCCATGTCATATTGGTTCACATCAACATCCAAAGTGTAACTACAGCCAGGAAACTGTTGTCTTCTGAAAGCTCCGTTGTATCAGACTCAAAATGGAGCAAACAAAGTTTCCTAACTAGCTCTGACTCAAAGTGCCAAAGTGAATATTATGGATATAGCGTCACATTGCACAGTATCTGTAACCCTCGCTAGACCAACTCTGTAATCATACAACTGTCTTGAGTTGTCCTGTGTCCCCTGCAAGTGGTAAACATGGGGATTTCTCCCATCTGTACCATCCATACTGTATGA
>JAVQJD010040134.1:0-13353 GCA_036023655.1 Nannoperca australis
TCCAAATCTAAGAAAACAGAGTGGCCAAAATGTTACACAAGTGGCAGCTGTCTCTATCTAGTGTGTCTAACATATAACTACTGCGTGGTGGTGAATATATTGGGTACCCCCAACTTCTCTAGTCTACCGATCCTCCCACCACTCACCTCAATAGCGGTTGCACACACACGGCTGCGCGGGTCACTCTCCCTTTGCAGCTGGAGTTTAGCCACAGCTAGCGGTAATACAGTTTGTGAACACCTACACAACACTAATGAGAAGATAATAGTACGGTACAGTTTGGTTCAGTTCAGTCTCCGTTTTCTGTCGTGTCTTTTGTTCGCCTCTCTCTCTTCCCTCAATCCTGTTGCTCTCCCAGCCTTTTTTATTCTTAGCTGGGCGTCGCTCATTAGTTGCTCTAGACTGGGCCAAAAATGAGCGGCCCAGTCTAGCCGCACAGGTGTGATGCAATCACCGCTGTTGTTACCTGTAGTCAGGACAGAGGAGAGGGGAAAGAGAAACAAAACAACACATACCGCTTAACCAGAGGAAGGCCATTCTCCAGCATGTTACAGTCACTTTACGGCCCGGAGCCTTCCTCTGGTTAAGCGGTTTCTCCGGGGGGACCCGTTGCTTGGTTGGAGGCCTTGTCGGTGCACCAGTCCTGTTTTTCAGTAGGTGGTGACAGGATGGCGCTAGAGCTGCGCCCAAACCCTTTTGCCCTAAAGTCATCAACTGCTTCCTTTCAGTCCAGAGTGGTACGCCTGAGAGCCTTTTTGTCCCAAGCGGCTACACGAATTGTGCTCGGTGCGCGCGGTCTGCACCTTGGTAGACCATGCGGCAGGGTTCAGACAATCCGACCAGTTGTTTAGACGGTGGTCGGTTTCGAGGGGCCCCACTGTCCTCCCAGCGGCTTGCCCATTGGGTGTGTGCGGCCATCTGCAGCTGCGGGCTCATTCTACTGGGAGCATTTCTGCTTCTATGATTCAATGTTCAAACTCGAGACGTTTCTGTGGCTGACATCTGTCTGGCTTCCTCTTGGGCGTCTACGTCTCAGGTTTGTGTAGTCTTATCTTCGGAATGTGACTGCAGGGTCAGGGGCACATTCGCTGCTCAGCGCACGCGTGTTGAAACCAGCAGCCGGTACAGCAGCAGGTTCCGTGTGACACCAGGGGCCCTATGCGTCATCACAGGCTAGTACAGGTCTCCTCGGCAGTGGCATCGACTAATCCTGTTTGATATGTGTGTCATTGTATGTTGGAGAGTTGGTTTTTTGGCGAGGGACGGGGCCCAGCTGGGAGTACAGCTTGGGTTTAACCAATAGCCCGTTAGAGGGCGGAGCATGTACGACATAGAAATATAGGTAACTCAGTGTAACTCAGTTCTATGAGTATGTGCAAGGCCCTCTAACTGCCAGTCCAGCTGGTCCCAGGGGTGGTTGCTGAGTTTTCAGGGGAAACGAGCAATGCACGGACTGAGGTTATATAGGGGGAGGATACTACCCCCTAATTGGAGGGTGAGTACATTGAACTTTGACTCAGGTGCCGAGGCGGAGCCTCAAAGGGATAAACCAATAGCGAAGCCTAGCACGTACTCATAGAACTGGGGTTACACCAAGTAACCTATATGTATGTGACTGTTTTCAATTCTCCGTGCTACAAGAAATTCAGTCAGCACTCAAAATGTATTGAAATGTAATGCCTTGTGACAGCTTATCATTGAGACAAATCTAATTATCATTTGAAAGAAAGGAACATAATACATGAATGAAATGGCCGCAATGCAGAAAAATAAACCTGAAACACATTTAGAGCAAAGTTCAAAGGTTGTGTCCTAATTTCCAGAAATATGCAGCAGATATTCAGACAACTAAAAAGTTGACTTTCCCTTTACAAAGTTATATATATTATAAATATAATTTTATGCTCATCTATAAAAAGGCAGCCACTTTAAATTTAAGCATTCCCAATCCACGATATTGTTTGCATAAAAGTCCTAAAACTGTCATCCAGCATTGTATTTTAAATTAAGAAAGTACACAGGAAGGCCAAACTATTCTTTATTTACAACTTTAGACTGTAGTCCTTGACACATTTATAAGGGAGCATTACTATATCAGTTGGAATAGGATTTAGAGTTTCAACATGGATATACAAGCAGCAAAGTAATGCTGACATCTAGACCTGGGCTTGGATGACCAAAGATGTTTCAGAGAAATGTTATGTGATTTCAGGAAGAGGGGGGTGAATCACTGTATAAGATCACTGTTATGTCTTCAGCTGGCTTCTTAGAAAACAAAAGCAAGTGTAGGGAAAAGTAAAGATTAATCGCAGTTTGAATCAACATTCTTTTCATAGTCTTTCTTTATTGGCTTTCTGACAGCAACCTGTTGTTGAAAAGTTAGATTAAGAGGGAATTTAAAAAGCTGGAGAGTTATTTTAACAAGGGGTGTTTTAAAAATCTGACTACATGAAATTGGACTCACCAAGCTAATTGATCACATACAGTTTAATAAGTAATACTCATTAGTAACTATGTTGTAGAAAAAAGGACACAACTTTCAGATCTGGCTGACTGCCCGGCACTGCTTTAATATTCACTCTGCTTGGACTGTTTCAACCCTCTGCTTTCCTTCCTCTGGCATTCTGCACACACGTACGTCCCACAGGCATATTTCACCCGGAGTAACCAGTCAGACGAGCCATCAGGGTTTACTATTGTCCAAATAAAATGCCACAAAGCAGAGGCATTCACCAATCAGTTAGCACACTGCATAAGTAAGACAAAGAGCCCAGGGAAAGCACATTCACTTAAACCGATTTGCTTCTAAATGGCCAATTTACCAAGTCCACTCTATGAGTGCCGGACTTGACTTTATGTCTTTTGTTATCTCAGGTGTTGGTGCTCTAAACCTACAGTAGTGCACCCATTTGTTGTGTTGTATTTGAAGGAATGTTACACAGGTGCAACTTGTTATGTGCTGGGTAACCTAAACTAAGATGGATAAACTTAAATCCTACAAAATCCTGTACCCTGCTCTTTTAGCAGATGACAAACAGCTTTCTGTGGCATAAAACAAAGCTTCTTAGTATTGGTGGTTTTGCTCTGCTGTAAATCAACAGTAGGCTTATTGATAATCGCTGTTGCAATTAGACAAAAGGCCGTACTTTACTTTCACTACCCAGGTTTGAGTTCCCATGTAATTTGCATGTAGGTGCACAGCTATGCAGTGAGCTGAACACACATTCAGTAATGGTTGAAGTCAGCAATTGTTACTGTAAGCAATTGTGAAACAAATGTGATGATAGTGATTGAAAACCAGAAAATTACGAGATTCCTTTAACAACAGTTTGGCCAAATGCACTGTAAAATAAATTAGAAGTTAAATAAAATATAGACTAGCTGTCAAATTAGTTACATTGTCCCTCATGACAGGACGAAACAAAGTAACATCAGTGAAAGAGCACCATTAAGTCCACATATGAAATAAATGCAGTTATTAATCTAGAACACATTCATATAGATTCCACATGTTAAAGTTATTTAAATAAATAACAGTTAGCCGAGGAATAAATTAACAATTAACATTACAAGAATGTTATATTAGCAACACATTAGCCTCAAACTTATGAGCAGTGGCTTGCTTATAGTTAGCAGTAAACTGGTCACAGAAAAACTAGTATGTATATAAACATAATTACATAAATTAAGAAATCAACCATCACAAAACAGCTACACTAAAAAATAACTACAGATAATACTTGATTAATGTAGATTTAAAAATAGCTTTTTAGTATTTGCTTAGTGCTTAATAACAATTGATTTTACAGATTATGTTGGTTGACAAACCTAAGTAGAAATGTAAATGCTTCAAGGTCACTGAATGGTTTGATGAGTATGAAATACTATGAAAATTGTATGCTATGACCTTCATGGTCAACAGATCTCAAACCAACTAAACAGATCTGGGAAATTTGGGCCTTTATTGCTGTGAGACCTGACACCCTAAAAACCTGACTAAACTTGAGACTTGAAAGCAAAAGTGTCAAGATTTAACCAGCTAAAATCCCACAACCACTTGTAATTACAGAACTTGGTCTCAGCTACATGCATAAAATAAAATAAATATTTAGTTATTAAGTGAACTTGGGATCAATGCCTCAAACACACCCCAAACTGTCCTGTTTGTCTCAGTTTTCTCGACCCACTAAACATACAACTTCAGCAACATCCAATAATTACTTATGACATGGATATATCCTCCAAAATACTTCAAACATGTTTGCTACAACAAGTTTTAGCTCTACCTGCTTTCAAAACAAATATTATTTCAGTAAGCTTTGATTTATGACCAGAGATATACCTTCATGTATAGATGTAAACAAAAACAGAGCTCCATTAGTGAAGTCACTCACTGCTGTTCTTCATCAGTGATGTGTGTAATTGATTTCAGAAGAAGCAGCCAAGGTTTCTCCTCCAGGATCTCCAGGTGGTTCTTATTTACTTGTCATATACAAATGTACACATACACCTACATACAAACCATACAATTCCATAATGTAAGCATAGAACTGTCTTTGACCTCTGAAATAAACAGTCAAATCTGTTTCTAGGTTCTTGTACATTACATCATGTTCTGTCACAACACATCTGCAACCAACTACAACAACTTGGAACCATTTTTGCTCCATTTACAGCATTGTGCATGAGAATCAATTTGATTGAAACAAGAAACATCCTATCAAAAGGCCCAAACCGACAAGAATTACATCCTGGACGGCACTGTTTACAGGTGTGCACACTGCACGCCAACACATCTTTCTTGTACAGGAGGTGTATGTAGGTCAAGTTCATGTCACAACATCACATCAGAAATGAATAGAGAAGGCAGGAATAAGATGCTTCGCTGCATGTACAGCGTGATTCCACTGAGATAAGGTGCCTCATGTTAACAAACTGTATCAATAACATTCAGAAGTGCCAGCCAGGCATGTCCCCTTCCCTTCCTTGGATCAGGTGGTAAACTGGAGTTTGTAGTTCATTGCATGAGCATTCCCTTTAATGTTTTACACATCAAATATATCCAACAAAGACACAGCAGAGAATAAGAAACTGGAGGTTGCTGCTTCAGTATGTAAAGTATTTAAAAAATCTGATCTGAAACAGCAGAACAACACCATGAAAAACACATTTGCAGAAATCTGGGAACAGCTAATAAGGTGTAAGTAATGCTTGACTTTTATCAAACTCTTAGCAACCAGAGAATTGGAGCAATCCTCTAAAGTATTGTGTAAGTGGGCTAATAACTTATATAAATAATCCCATTTTTATGTTAGCATCAGGGAAAGAAATAGGTGAGCCACCAGTGAATGTTAGTTAAAGCAATAACTTTCACATTCTGGGAAATGCACTTACACAACACATACAAGTGTTAGATAAGAAGATTTGTCCCACTTTCATGTCTGTATGGTAAATGTAAGGCTATGGCCAACAGCTGGTTACTTTAGCTCAGCATAAATACTGTAAAGAAGGGGAAACAGCTAGGCTAGCTCTGCTGGTAACAAAAATTGCCTTCTGTTCGTCTTACATAAACAAGATATCATTTGTTAATCAGTGAGGTTTAGAGGTACTGGTAGGACGATTTTGTTAATTTCAGACAGAGCTAGGCTAGCTGTTCCTCCCCGTTTCCAGTGTTTATGCTAAGCTAAGCTAACCGGCTGCTGGTTGTAGCTTTTTGTTTACCGTATAGACATGAAAGTGATATCAATCCTTTCATCTAGCTCTCAGCTAGAAAGAGAATGAGATATTTCCCATAAAATGTTAAACAATTACTTTGAGGCTACTGTAACACTTTAGAACAAGGAGTCATTCTTTCTTTAATGGCTCAAAACTAAAAAGTGTAAATATGAAAACTAATATTTGTTAGTGTAGTTTATACTGTAGCCTGTGTCACTTGGTGGACACTTGTAACCAAAGCTACTGATTCTGTGGAAAGTGAATACACACTTAGTTACGAGGGAGACCAGATGTTTCCGTGATGGACTTGCTTAGTTGAACTGCTGGGATGAATTGGAAACAAAAGTAAAGAAATCCAAAGAGATGATGAAGTGCAGATGCTAACGCAGGGAGGAACAGACAGACTGTACATTTAATTCCATGGTGATATTCATAGATTTAACCGTGAAGATTAATATGTTCATGGTTGTTTTTCCTCCACATCAGGGGCTGTGGGTCAACTTATGAAACAATGAATAGTGTCATGCACTAAAGCAGACTTTAACCAAAATTCCCAACTTTGAGATTTTGTCCAATAAGAATCAGAATCAGAATCAGAAATACTTTATTAATCCCCATTATGGTAAGGAATAGTCCTTCAAGGATACATTCTCCCTTATATCATAAAACAGTGTAGGCTATATATCATACATTTGTGTTATTCAGCGCAGAGTTATTTTGTGCTGAAATGTTGTAATATATTGTTTTGGCGTACTCTGACTGGTTTTCCATCACTCCTAGAATGACTTTCAACAGCACTCCAGAGAATGGGTGTGAACATGTGGCTCTCAGTCAATGGTGGGCACATGGAGGCATAAATATATAGCGACGCTATCCAACTTGTTTGTGAACACAGGGGTGTGTCTGTGGTAACAGTCAACCTCTGTTAATTAAAACACAGTTTAAAATGTGGTTGCACTGCATTGTGGTCCTTTGAGATTTGCTGGCAGGGGATAAATGAAACGCTTTACCATTGAAACTTTGGCTGACAATATTTTTGTAAAATCAAACTCAACTGTAGCCTAGAACGATGTCATGCCTTCATGTTAGTTGGTTTTCCTTGGAAATAGGAAAAATACACCCCATAAACTGTTTTTCAGAGAGTTGCCATTGGTTTTCTTTATCTTAAACAGAACTGTAGATACACCTGGAAAAGCTAATAGAGATCTGTTAAATCAAATACCTGCTCATCTTACACATATCCACTGTGCTTCATGCATGCTTAACTTTAGTCATGGTATATTGAAGAAAAAAGGTCACTGCAAAACTACAGTATAATCTGAATCTGAATCAGCTTCACTGGAACAGTATTTGTACACATACAAGGAATCTGACTCAGTGTACTTACACCGCAATAAACGCGTGATTTGATAAACATGCACTAACATGACTTTTTAAAGAAAAATGTATAAAGAAAAGCTATCATTTTATTGCCTCTGTGTGGAGTTTCCATAAGATGTATGGCATTAGTAATAATACTCTCTCTGGATATTTGGTTCCAAAATCCCCTTGGACAGGAAGAAATATCTGCTCAGTGTATTGCCGGGAAACACAGCACCTCTCACTTCATAAATTGATTTACTGTAATGCACTTGGATTGTGCTCTTAGCAGATGTGAACAAATTTTAATGCACCACTGAGGTAATGCGTTCTCAGAAAACCTCCAGTAATGCATCCTGTGTGTGAGGATTTTACTGTGTGTAGTACCGACCATTACTGTGAAGTCCTTCACATCAGAGAGGTCAAAGGTCACCCAGAGAGCATTCCAGGACAGACAATATGCCTCCCTGAAGGTATGGAACGAGGTTGCAGCTTGTCTGGCCATCTGCTTTGACTTGCCCTATCACACCACAGCTAAAAATGGACTCCACTCTCACACTTGCACAGTGTTACAGTAGTTGGCCCCTGCCCTTTGTGCTTCTTAAGGTCTCCAGAAGGCTTGCTGTGCGACTGAGGCCGATAAACTAGGTGCTGCATGAGCTAATGATTAAAATAAACTTGTTTCTACAGCACTTTTATTACATACTAAGTTACAAAGTGCTGCATAATTAAAACATTTGAATCCATCAGTAGTGGAAGAAGTAACAATACCACAGTGGAAAAATACCTTATTACAAGTAAAAGTTCTGCCTATAAAATGGAATTTAAGTATTTTTAAGTATTTAAGTATCATGTAAAAGTAAAAGGACTCAATATGCAGCAGAAGGCCCCCTGTCAGTCATCACAGTCATGTTGCAGTCAATCAAGTTGGAACTATTTTATATAACTGGGTTGTTCAGTCTTTAAGAATGCATCATATTTTTAAGCTGATCATAGCTTTTGTATGTAAAGTATACATTTGCAGAGTAACTAGTATCTGTAGCTGTTAAGAGTCGTGACGTAGAAGTATAAAGCAGCATCAAATCAAAATACTCAAGTAAAGTATGAGAGAATTGTGATTATTTTGATATACTTGAGCAAATGTATTTTTTATACTCCACCGTTGAAGAACAATAAGACATTAATACATTTCTTAATACAAAAGCTAAACTGAATAAAATGGTTTTGAAGTTGCTTTTAAGGGGATATAAGTAAGTAATTTTGATGTACCTCAGTACTGATCTGTATTGGCTACATTCCACCATGGCATGCATACTACATATTTAAGACATTAGCTAAGGTAGAACTCAAGCAAAATACCAGAGGGATTCAGATTCAAGATGATATTAAATAAGCTTTGAACCGACTCTTAAAAATGTTTTATATGAAAGCATTTGTTCAGTTTTGGCATTGAACCAAATGGTGAAAGAGATTTATCTGCCTATTTAAGATTAAACTATTCTTATACTATTCTATATTCTAAATGGTTTTAAATCTGTCTTTCTCATAATAAAACCTGAGATCTGACTCTTAAAAACATCCTCCAAAGATAAAATCTCCATTAAAATAATTTACTTTATTATCAGAAACATGGTGCACATGGCAGACATTTTTAAAAGTAGTTTTCTTGATGTTAAAGTGAGCAAATAATCAGTCTTTCATCACGATTACTGGTGGAGGTTTTGGTTGACGGCAGAATACTGTAATGTAATGAACCAAATCTTTAAAGGTTTCATATCCACATCATTCCACTTTTCATTCCTCAATTTAAGTTGCAGTGGACTTTTGAATGGTTACTCTGGGCTTAAGCTGCAGGTTCACATTAAAATATGCTTCTATAAACACTGGTCTGGGGTTTGCAAATGGCTGTGCAATGGCTTGCAGCCTTTGCAACTACTTCATCTTACCTTACAACTTAGAACGTGTTTTACTTTATTTAAACTTATTTTCTTATTAAACTCCCAGTGTGTCTTGGGAAAAAATGTAAAAGGAAACCATGTTAAATATAAAAACAGTGAACAATAATTCAAGGTTTTGGATACATTTACAATTCATAGTTGATTTAGAAATAATAATTTTCCAGAACATGAACTATATCAAATAATCTGTAAATATGCTGACTGAAGAAGAATGTTTTTAATTTCATTTTTAGGTCCTTGCAGCAGGTACAAAACTGATTTAAACAACATGTAAACCAGTGAGAATGACTTGGCATATGTCTAATTACCGGTTAAATATTAAGATTAGGTTTTATTACTTGACACATTAAGGTTTAGGGCTGATTGTAAGCAGGTTTTTTCAGGATCAGTTGTGCCGGATTCCTGGAATATTCCTCGAACAGTTTCAGGGCACGATCGCTGGACTGGTGTCTCCCTCTCTGTCTCCACTAGTCAGGAACTATGCCATCTGTCAATCATTGAGGTTGTCATGGTTATCCAGGTGGTAAACCGTTTTTTTTTCTAGCATTAAACAAAAATATTGAGGATATTATGCATATGAACTGTACAAATAGAATACACAAGAATATATATGGCCTATTTTCCTCTTTCCACTGGAGAACTTTAGTGTGCCATGATCGATGCATAATTCTGGGGCAGATTTAGTTATTTTAAAAATCAGTACTGTATAATCCGAGCTTGTTTTATATTGGATGGATGCAGGTGATTTCAGATATTGTTAAAAGAATGCAGTTGGAGAGAGCGAGTGTATTTGGGAGAGTGGTGCTCTGTGCTGCATGTTCACTAGATGTCAGTGTAGTTTAGTGCCACACAATCAGTTCAATACCCAAGAGGGTTTCTTTTACCCAGCTTGAAATCTTATAATGATTAAATCATTTTTGGTGTGACACATAAAACAATGTATCACAAAAAATGTTTTCAATCCAAATTACTAAAACATTGTTTTGTGTTCTTGAAATTAATAATGAATAAATTACATTTCGTTTGGTCACATGTCCAATTGGTTCTTATATTGTTAAAATAAGTTTTATATTTGACGACATATTGCCATGTGTTCGTATAACCTGCATACTACTTACACAGGAATGTGAAACAAAACATTATTTTCCTTTAACCTCCTTCAGAACCTTTTTTCAAATTGTAAAGGAGACTCCAAAGTTTTAAAATATGTGGGGAATTTGGTGGAAAATGTTGGGAAATGATGCACAAGAGAACAATATATTCCATTGGTGAAGTGGCACATCCATTAAAAACTGAGTGTTGGGTTTGAATATTAATATTTTTCTACATTTAAATATGTAATGTATTTAAAACTGTAAATATCACATACCAATAGCTTCAAAGAAGATCTGGAACAAGTTGATCCAGATAAAACTAAACAATGTCAGTTTGGATAAAGGTAAATAATCTTTCAGCTCAAAGAGAAAACTGGATAGAGAAGTTAAGTAAATGTTTCCAGCTCTTCCTTTTAGTATTTGAATGTTGTACTTTAAGTGTAGCTCTAATCAAAAGCACTGCAATGTGATTATGTACATACTGTTGAGAAGCAGTGTGAATTAACTGTTCATGATTTAAATTTTCTGAGTTGCAGATGTTTAAAATCAGATTGTACTTGTAAAGCAAAGGATTCTGATCCTGAAAATTAGATCCATAATGTTTGTTAAGTCTCTGAGGCCTGTTCTGAATATTTTCCTTCAAAAGTGGGACAGTGCCCAAGCTTAGGCTCAAATGTCAACAATTATCACATTCTTACTCAGATACACTATTTACTTAGTTTATTAGTAAAAGCACTCCATGTCACACACTTATAGTATGACATATAACTATCAACGCTTGTTACCTGTATCAGTTTACGCGTCACATGGTTTCGCAGATAATGACAAACATGTATTTGCGTTTGTGTTTTCCTTGAAAGTCAAGGTTAGTTTTTGTAGCTTCTGAATAGCTGACATTTTTGAAAATATAATTTTTTAACCCATGGAAACAGTGACAAGTTATTACATTTAAACTGAAACATGTAGAAGAAAACCAGTGCCACTTGTGTACAGCCAATGCTTCATATGTAGTTTATTAAATATCAAGTGCTTCTGCCAACGTCACATTCCAGTTTCATAATTTAGGCTGAGTTGTAGAAGTTACTAAAATGTTGCTTTGCTGTTGGAGTCAAGGCTTTTTATGGTGGTCCTGTATATAGTGCCAATATGGCAGGATGGAAGTCTTGGCCCGAAAAATGGCCGAAAAATAAATTAAAAACCGCAAAAAAACATTTTGTTGCCAATTTAATTCATAAGGATTTCACAAACTAGTCTAGGACTACATTTCACCCATGTCAACAAAATGAGTAAAGTATCTTCACACAAGATATAACATGAACACTAAGAACCTCAATGTGTCATTTTTAAGTCTTTGGTGACTTCATTTGAGATGTATAAAAGAAAAAAACACCCTGGGTATTCCTTTCACACAGCAGATTAGTAAAACTAAAAACAACAATGATGCATGATGCATCTAACCATCTCATTCACATTATAGTTAACAGCCACCATAAGTTGTGTTTTTTTGCTCCAGTATATTGCAGTTAAAATGGCAGGTAACTTAATTCAGTCAAGTGTTATAACATTACTTCCATAAATACCTTCAAAAATGACAACTGAGTACTTTTCGAGTAAAAAATAGATCTAAACTCTTGAAACAGTTACATACATTTCAAATAATGTGGACTTATTTTTAAAAGTGCATTGTCACATCTAGTTTCAGCCTTCCTACTGAGGACTGTGGCAAGATCTCACCAAAAGAAAAAACAAAAAAACATTTGGTTTAGTCCACTTGTTGTAAGTCAGAATATGTTGGATATTAATGGTTGAGTCGTAACAACTCACCTGAAATATCTCTACTATCAGTCTTTTCAAGTAATTAATGTGTTGAATTATCTCTTTCCATCCTTCAACACCACCCTCACCTCTACTCTCCATCACTGCTCCTAATCCTCACCAGCGCCCACAAACATTTTAGGGGAAAGGGCTTTACACCGCAAAGTCGTGTGGTTAAAGATGAAATGTCTGTGAGAGGAAGAGGCCAGGGTAGACAATCATAATCTACAGTAAAACCTACTTTTCATTCAAAAATAAATAAGACAGTCTGTTTGCATAGTCTGGAAGTGATCACTAAAATAGGAACTCATTCCGCGGATAAAAGGTCCATAAGATGCCCGGACACTGGGTTGATGGTTGCTCTTTCATGTTTTGAGGCCGTTGCAAGGGGTTGATCTTTTCTGGGCTCTAAAGCTGGTCCTGGATCTGTGCAGGAGGGCATCATCGACTCAAAGCATGAGAAGAGAAAAACAGCAGCTAATCTGATGGGTCGCAGTGGAGAGCAGTAGCTATCTGGACGAGAAGAAAGCAACCAGGTTAGCAGATTAAAACCGAGGGTTAATCAACAGCATGAATCTCCTTTGTTTCTTTTACATCTCTAAAAGAGACAAGAGCTTCAAATTAGCTTATATAGATTACATCTGATACATTTATGTATCCTGATAAAGCAATATTCCCAGTATTCTCCCTGTTAAATAAAAATATCATAAAATACAATAAACCATATAATAATCCAATAAACATAACTCTTCTTGTTACAAATTCAGCTATGATAATTATCTCACATTTATTTGGTCTAATATGTCTAATTATTAATGTGTTTTTTCTTTCAATAAAAAATAAAAATCTGCTTTTTAACATGTTACAACGTGCTGAGGATGTAGCTGATGCAGTGTCACCTCTCTCTCAGGGGCAGATTTGGGTTACTGAGGAAGGACAGCTGTTGCTCCAGACTGCACACACGAAAGGCCAGGTAGCACGATGACAGGATGAGCAGAATAATACTGACAAAAGAGGAGGAGACACACAAGTGGTTAAGTTTTAGGATCCTTATGACATTGAACTCTAAAATCCTCTGTTGACATTTAGGAAAGGAGCTGTAATGCCTTTTATTGAACACTGGGGGGCAACGTTTGACTTCCTGTCAACATATTATGGCACCACAGTCTAAATCTAAAGGACCACAGCAGTGTTTTTGCAAGTTTTAACTCCACAACTGAAAATCATGTTCATCACGTTATATCACTGCTGAACATTTTGTGTTCTTGTACTTTCCAAGCAGCCACTGATTTCCAGCACCTTCTGCACCACCTGCACCTTTTACATTGTTTTTCTATTTTTATATATTGTATTTTTACCTTTGATTTTATTATAGTTCTTTTCGCACTTTACTGTAACTTGCATGTCCTTTT
>JAVQJD010040142.1:0-14135 GCA_036023655.1 Nannoperca australis
CATTCCTGCCCCAGATAGTGGCATTGGCAACTTGTCACTTGTATTGATTTCTCTTAAACTGCAATTTACATGGATATTTGTGGACGTCCTTAGGGCAGGCTGCAGCCTGGCGGACGGCCCCGGCACCCTCGCTCTCCTCGCTCTCCCCTGAGGCCGTGAGGAAATGTTTCCACCCAACAACAGAGCCTCAAAGTGACTTTTCAATCTGACATCAGCAAACCACCGGGTCCTGGTGGTTTTTCTGCAAAGGCTTTGTTTTTCCTTTTCTTCTTGTAACATTGAAATAGATGAGGAGAGATGGGGAGGGTAAAGGAGATGTTTTTAGAAAAAATAACAGCATTTACAGGCAATAGACCAGTTTTAGTCATGTTTTAGATATTTTCTTTTATTCAATAACTGCACATGTAAAAACACAAACTTGAGGAGTCTGAAACAGCTAGCACCAACAGAAAACAAAATAAATGTATGTTTTTGATTAGGCCCTAACAATTCAGCATTTAGTTTTCACTGTACTGGCACCTGAATGTGTCATGCAGTACCCTGGCGCCTCCGCCCAACATACACCTGACCTTCCACAGCAGGGGCCGGGGGAATAAAACAATAACCTCCAGCTAGAAAAGCCACAAACGCTTTGTGAAAGCCCAACGACCCTGCACCACACAGAAAATGACAAAATGTCACAATCTTCAAACTTTGTTGGCCGCAGCACGCTGTCAGTAGTTTTTGCCTCTTGTGCTGAAGGTCTGCTGCAACCTCTAAACAGGATTTTCAAAATAAAAGACGACATATTTGGTCATGTATTTTGTAATTAGAAGGCTGGTGTGCTTTTAAAGCTGGGAAAATGAAGAGGATTGAACTCAAACAATAGATCAGTGATGTATTTGATGTTGTTGTTGAATGTGTGCTAACTGAGAATTTTAGAGTAATCTCCCTTTGTAGACTTGTCAGTGACTTTAGAACAGAGTGGGAATGAGAGGGAATTTATTTCAGATCCGTAATCCTGCAAGCAAATTATAAATCTCAGTTGACAAACAAGGAGAGAACAGAGGACTCTGTGTAGAGCGGAGAGTTCGTGTGTTTCCTCTTCCACGTCTTCTTTTAGCCTCCAGTTGGTGGTGAGTTTGCAGCAGGGTGGTAGAGTATGGAAACAGTAGGATGTTATGCTAAACATAACATAACGACCTGCTGAAGTGAGTTTGAAACCCTACTCGGCTGACTCCTGACCCCCCTGTGGAGGGCGGAACAGAACTGACTTCTCCCGCCGTGTGAAAGGAAAAAAGTGCGAGGAACACGTGAAAATGTAAGAAACATTTAAAAGAAGCAGCGGGTGAATAAGGGGTGTGAGCTGGTGGGTGTCGCTGGTGATGTCACACCTCCCAGACAACCACGATTGGACCCTAATTAGAAAGCTCGGCAGCAAATAGATAGACGTCCTGCATGATTGAATCCAAAGTGGCTGATGCCTACGTTTCTGCAGAGGCGCGGAAACCTGTCGGGAAGGAGCGGAGCAGGCAGGGCGCCGGCGTCAGTGCTGCCGAGAGCCGCCACGCTGCGCTGCGAGCAATCTGTGCGTGAGCTGGAAGCGAGCTGGAGTTTCAGAGGTGACACGGGAACAGCAAGACGCGATCCCCCCCTGGTTAGGAGGGATAAAAAGAGAGAGAGAGGGAGAGTGAGAGCCGAAAATATAGTCCGGGTCCACGTCAATCTCGAGGACGCTGCGTTGTCAGAGAGCAACGGAGGCTGAAGCGAGACAAGTACAAAGGAGAGTCGAGCCGCCGAGTCCAAGTTATTCCTGCGCTTCGCTCCAAACGCGGCGCTGATGGCAGCCGTACTTGGAAACAACGGCCGCGCGTCGGGGGCACAGAGCGGCCAGGCCAAGTGCAAGGTGAAGAGGAGGAGGAGGAGGCGGTCGAAGAGAAAAGGTACAACTTTACATCACTTAGTGGCTTTGCCTTTCCTTTCCAGTGCGAGCAGAGGTCGCGCGCACCTTGGCGGGGCATCGGAGCGCACGGCAGCCCGGCAGCCGGAGACCCCGCGCTGCTGCAGCCGCTGCGGGCCACAGTGTGCGCTCCGCGGGGGCTGAAATCCTGAAACAATACCACCAACGACTGATTTCTGTTCAGATTTACCTTCGGCTTTAAATGACGCATTGTCTCTCCCTCGGAAAGTTTAGTTGCTGCTGCGTTTATTGTCCTTAAAAACTAATAGTCTGTAGCATGGACGAGGACAGCGACAACATTAAGCGACTCATTTGCTTTAATACAAGTTTGCACGTGGGCTTGTCAAGAAAAGTGTCGTTTATGTTTAACCGAAGTTTAATCCGAGAAAGACGCGACGTTTAACTTCCTCACCGGAAACGCCGCTTTCTTCCATCATTTGAGAAACAGTACTCGTGTTTATTAGTGACTTCTAATATTTCAACTAATAGATTAGAGCCTATAAGCCACGCGGCACCTGCACTGTAATAATACTGCACGTTTTCTTTTTTAAGAAAACACTTAAATGTCACTGCCTGCTATACCATAATACCATCCCGAAATTCACAAGTAATATTTCTAATAATTCCTCAGAGCTTCTTTCTTTTTCTGTTGTGCCATGTAAAATATTTTTGCCTCCTTAGAGAGTGAAACTCAAATGCTCTGCTGTGCTTTATTTAACTAGACTCAACACTAAAAAGTTTGAGTTTGAGAAGTGGGCCTTCAACGTGGAAAGAAAGCCAGAAGAAATATTCTCAGTACTCCAGAATAATATTTAATTTCATGCCACTATTTTTATTTGTGTATATTTGGATTTAAATCTCTGCATACAGTAAAGTAGAAGTGTTCCTAATATAGAAGTGTGTGTCAAATCAGTGTACTAAAACTCTATGACATGCTGTAGACCAGTTATATCTAATCAAAATAACAATGCACATTTTCTCTTTATCCGTGCTGAAACAGATGCTGACCGGGGCTCATGTGTGTTTAGGACCTGCAACCTGCAGAAAGATGTACAGTTTCTCTGCAAATGATAACCACACCTTGTATGCCATTTCTGCTTTTTTTCTTTTTTTTTTACAGCACTTAAACTGATCGCACGTTCCCATCTCACCACCTCTCACAGCGTATTTTAAAATGGTTTATGTATGGTTTATATATATTTTCTACAGTGTTGAACATTGTTAAAATCAAATCTGTGAATGCTGAGTAACGTCACACCAACATATTTCGTATTGTGTCTCACAGTGAAAGAATGGAGAAAACAGCCTTAAAAAAGATTAAGAAATTGAGAAGTTGTTTTGATATGTCAGCTAAAGCTTGGATATTTAGCAGCTTAACAGCCTCTAAAGAGACTCTCCCTGATTTTAGATTTCTTGATTATTTCCTGAGGTATTTTGGCTAATTAACAGTACGAAGTATCAAACACTTATTTGCTCTGGCACAGGCCACAAACACTCACAGAAACATGCTTTTTGTTTAGTTTTTTCCCCAGTTTCATTTTTTCCAACACCTCCATAAGAGAGCCCAGATAATCTAAATAAAATAGCAATGACACATTTATTTTTATTTATTTATATGTATAACCGATGATAACACAACTGCTTGTGTTGTTTATGCTTGAAGACACTGACGTGCCACCCCATTGCATTGTGGAATATGGATGAACGCTCGGAGCGTGTTGACGTATCCGACTGCAATTGAATGCATAACGAGCTTTCATAAACACTTTGCACTTGTCATCAAACTACAGACAGACAACTGCACCTCATTTCCATAACCTTTTGATTTTTAATAGCCCAAGTAATTGAGACAAGGGAGACAATACATAAAATATAGGGCTGAGGCAAATGTATTTACATAATGGAAACGACAAAATTGGTTCCACAACATTAAGCATTGCATATGAGTATCGCACAAATGCGTGCACATTAGCTGACAGGCCTTCGCGTCGTGTTTCCGAACGGCTAATTTATCAGCACTGCTGATTCATTCTGATAACACGGGACATTAGGGGCCAGTTCAGGGACCGCTTGTAAATGAACTGTGTCTTTGGGAAGTGCTGATGGCCGCTGACTCCTCCAGAGCTGCAGGAGGTGGACTCACTGTGCTCCAACAGCTGAAAGCTTTAGTCAGATCTGATCTTCCTTTTTGAGTGTTTTGCTCTCTGTCTTTTCTTTAATGTTTTATTTGGGATCCACGGAGCTCTCAGTAATACACAATTTGCAAATGTTTCTTAAGATGTCAAAATAAGGGTACAGTCTATGATTCAAGGATTTTTTTTTACTACTTCAAACTCGCCCATGAGTTACGCAAAGCTGGATTTTTTTTTTATCATTATCTTTCATCTCAAATTAATCTCAAATTAATCCCTTGAAAAGACTGCAGATTGTTTGTAGATTGACTCACTAAAGCCTTTGTGTGTGTATTCAAAAGGTTGAATACCCCCCCCACCAAATTCCTCTTTGCAATTGTTCATTTTTGGATGGCTCTGGAGCGCAAAACAAATAACGCCTGAAGAGCACAGGTCAGAGATTTATTTGCTTTCGTTTCTTGTCAACCAGGCTTGTCTTTGTTCAGAATTCCTAGAAATCTCACACTTTACTAAATTCATCAGCTGTGTTTTTTGCTCTCTCCGCACACTCTTCACTCGCAGTTTGCCCATCTGCTGCCTCCTCGTATTGTTCAGGTTACAGTGCTCCTGCCTGTCGGCTCTGTATTTGTTTGCTCTCCCTTAAGCACAGCGTTTGACCAGTGCCATCGCTCCTCAGAGGATTCATGGACATGCTGTGTATCTCTGCCTCTTAATTAATCGCATCCTTCTAATTTATGGTTATTCCCCTCAGGGATGTCATTGCCACAAGTACAATCCTTTTGGAGGGGTGTGACAGTCTGGTGATGTACAAGAACAGAGTCCACTGTCTGTAAAATCACATGTGTCAATCATCAATATAACATGACCTTTTTTCTCTCGTCTCTTCTGCCTTAAACTGTGGCATATGTGCGACATATTCCTTATCTTTTAACCACAATGTGTTTTTTTATGAACAAAAATAAGCACAGCAAAGATTTATGGACCAACATCATTTTTTACAGCCACACTTATCACCCTGTACCCTCAGCGTACAGTACAGTATATCAGCGTATCATCAAGAGTGCCGAGGGGGGAAATGTGAAAAACACAGTGTAACATAATTTATGAAGCAATTACGGTTTTACGCTCTCGTTCCTAGCGAGGTGGTGGCAGAGGGTTCGAGTGTGGGCTGTCGGGATGGGGAGGAAAGTTGAGACAGGAGGAGGGGGGCAGGCCAGAGGATGAGGGTCATCGTATTTGAGGCTCACATTCAAGAGAAGCAAGGGGCCGCTGCTGGAGACAGTAGCGGGGCGGATGATGCTCTCCGAGGACTGCTAGGACTGTCTGACATGCAGCTGAACAGAGGAGGGGCGAGAGAGGGGAAGCTCTGGCTATGACACAGTATCAGCTGTGACCGCGACACAGGCTGTATTGAGGTGAGGGCCAAGCTCACGCTGGGGAGCAGAGGCAGAGGAACACAGAACCTCCATTAGGATTTTACTGTTTTTAACAAATCTAAAATATTTGTTGGTTAAATCAGCAGAGTATGTGTCTGCATCCAAGAATTAGTAATAATTACTGGTTCCTTGCATGTGCAAAATGTCATTTATTGTAATATATTTAGGAACAACAAAAGTAGCTTGGTTTACTTTGATGATATGCTTTTTAAAGTCTATCAGAGTATTCTTTCAGCCTTTATAGGATCATGAAAAGTAAAGTGATGGCAGAGTTAGCAGTAGCTTATATACAAAATATCCAGTTATTACTTTACTTTCCTGCTAGGACGACTTAAACATTTGATTGTTTTTGACCAATTTGGTCTCTTGCAGGTTTCTTGGATTTGTACTGTTGAAATCTCATATAAAATAGTCAGGGATCTGCTCAAAGCCAGATTATTCTGCATTTAGATCTCACTGAAAAATAGTTGCACTCATGCTACAATGACATACACGGTCAAAATACTGTATATAGAGTTTGGAGTGCTGTTGTTTCATTGTGCTGCACTGTGTTGTGCAGTTCAGATGAAAGTGAGAGCTGTGGAGTGAAGGAGGCTCATCTGTGTCTGGCATTTTTAGGATTATTTTTAATTCAGTGTCTCAGTTCTTCCTGTGCTTGGTGCAAAACCAGTGTAACAGTACAGTGTATTCTCTGCAAAGGCGTAGATTTAAAATCCATTCATAAATACAATATTTGTGCAGCAGCACACAGACAGGTAGAGGACTTGAATAAATAGACATCTTGCTCTGTCTTGCAAATTGTCCATGCCACAGATTTCCAAATGTAGGTTTATTCACAGCAGGAGGCGTGTGTGTGTGTGTGTGTGTGTGTGTGTGTGTGTGTTTACTGGTGCTAGTTTTCATGTTGGGACAGCCCAATGTCACACAGTTGATGTGTTGTGGGAGGAAAAAAGAGAGAGATGTATTTCACAGATGTAAAGCTCTAGTTTTAGCCCTGAAACACTTCTGTCACATTTGTTTGTGTTTGTGCTGATAACCGCATTTAGAGCCGTGACAAAAACACCGCTGGCATTTATGAGGTTAATGAAGGTCAGCACAGATGGAAACTGCACGGCGCTCCTGTGTGTGCGCATGCATGGCTTTGTGAATTTACAGGCACTTCCTGATTAAGGGTGGCGGCGGAGGAGTCGGCGGTTTAGGACACAACGTCCTCTAACTGACTGAACATTGAGCTGAGGGAAAAAAAGGTTATTACTACTGACTGTGGTCTCATGAGAACAGCTGATACAATGACCAAGGAAAAGGAATAGCACAACTTTAGTACATTAGCATAATTAGTAATTACCCCGTAATAGTCCCTCTTGGCTTTTTTGAAGCTCTGGCAGTAAGAAATTGTGCTTAAAGTTCAGGCACAGAAAACAAATTCCATGCCAGAATGTCTCAATCACACACACACACACACACACACACACACACACACACACACACACACAAGCAGCTTGGAGCCACCTCAGTAAGGTTGTGTAGAAAATGAATCACAAATATCAAAAGCACAGATGCAGAAAAAAAAAGACAGAAATCAGAAGGTGACCCCTAACGTAATTAGTCTGTTGTTTGATGACTCCCACAGTTACAGAGATAAGGGTATTACTCACATCCCAAATAACTTGTTGCACTTGTTGCTATGCCGACAAAACACAAACATTTAATTGAGTTACTCATGTGCTTCGCTTCATCAGTCTGTCCACAACAGCTTTCAAAACAATAACTGATATATAATAATACTTTAGGGGAGACATTTGAGAACTGATTTACTGCAGTACAGTTTAATGTCGCTAATGTGTGTGTTGCTGCGATGGGAATTATGCTCCAGAGTGTATCAGATGATGCATTCATGTATTTGCATGTATGTGTGAGTGTGTATTCGTGTTTGTCCGGATGTGTGTGTTTCCCACGTGTGGGTTTGTGTGTACATTGTCAGTCCTAATATAAACAGAGATGTGGCACAGCAAGTCAGCAGCATTATCACTTCCTGTCTGTGTTTGTGTGTCTGCAGTCCACTAGACAACGCAATATGAGACAGCTGATGGTGTAGGAGAGAGAGAGAAGCTGCCTAGTTGCGGCTGTCAAGAGATTTTGAAGGTGGCGTTGGATGCAACAAAGTCAAAGTGTAGCCCTTCCAATGCTGTTTGAATCACAGCTGTAATAATACGTTGCTTTATATGACACGTGTTGCGTCAGACATTCAGTGAACGTTTTAACATGAACAATTATTTTATGTTTCTATTTTATGTTTCTTTACCCAGGTGTACCTTCTTTGTTCATTTACTGCTGCAATCATCAACTATTCTTTGCTTGTGACCCATTATTTTGAAACAGGCCAGCAACTAACAATTATTCTCACATTGTAGGACCTGAATCCATCAAATATTTTGAATTTTTGCTTAAAGTGTCAAATGATTAATTGTAAAAAATAGCTGAAATGTATTTTCTGTCAATCAAACCGATTAATTGACAAATGGTTTCAGCTCTACTTTGTAGCCTGCCATGCCTGGTCTTGCGTCATGACAGGCAACAGAAACATAATCATCCAGTACAGGCTTTATCTACGCATTTCACTGAATCAAGTCTCAGTGTAGCTGTTGTTTAAAAGCAGCTGACTTTATTTATTACATTTAGTTTTTACTATTTTAGCATGCTATTCGAACCAGCTCGCACATCTAATCTGAAGTCCTGCCAATAGCGTGGAAGCGCCCCACACATCATGGTGGCAAAACATTTCTCCAGTTTATGATCCTAATTAGCTCTAACTGTGCCATCATCCCTGAGTCATCATGCCTGGAGAGAGGCCAGATCATTTGACGGTCCGCAGTTTCACACTTTCCATATCCCTTACTTCTCTCTCTTCCTTTCTTTTCCTCTCTCTTCTGTCGTTTTTCTCTCTCTCTCTCTCCCTTCCCGTCTCTCATTTCAGCAGCGCACACTCTGTTATTGTTGTCCTCCGGCTTGCTTGTGTGTATTCACAGCACGGTAGCTGCTACTGTGAAAAGGGACATATTTCATAAGCAGAAAATAGCTAAAGAAGGTGTTAGAATTTGTGCACCAAAGAAGCTTTTTTGCCGTTTCACAAACTCAGTCCAAAATGCAGCAAGTCGGCCATGAAATGTGTTTAGCTGCCGTGTGAGTGCATTTGAAAATTAAGTCACATACACATGAATGCCCTTTGACAGCATCTGATCAGCTGGCAGACTCTGCACTGTTGACTCTCAGTGACTTAAACCTCTGCACTGATGTCATGCTTCAGCCACATGACAGCACAACTACCTCATCTGCTGTGCTGACATAGCAAAGTTAACACTGATACCCCGCCTCATATGGAATAATGAAATTGGATAAAGCAGCTTAACCGCGCGCCGTCTCTTCTCTCGCCATCAGACTGGGTGCCTATTTGAGATAACGTTAATGAAGGGGACTTTAGCCAAGAATAGACACGTCTTATTGCTGGAAGGGGGGCCGAGCAACGAGGAGGGGTGGGCATTTATTTCCATTAATAAGATGGAGCATTTACAAGAGGGCCTCTCCTGAGGGCTCTCTCCGGAGGTCGGAGAGAATCCTACACCTTAACAACCTCCAAACGAGTTCGTTTCACCAAGCGTGCACGTGGAGACACTCTGCAGCATGTCTTTTCTCAAAGAAACTTGTCCTAACCTTGACGTGGCTCCACACAACTTTGACTGAAGTGGACACTCAATCACTATAATCACTGCTGTCCATCCTTGATAGATCTTTTTTAGGTCATTAATATGAATCTGAGTAGCTTGAGAAGCTGGTACCTTTTGCTTTGTCCGTTTTTTCTTGGAAGACCAGGTGGGCAGATGGTCCTCTAAGAAATAATTATGAGTTAGTTTCTCAGTGTAATTGACCATTACAGTTACAATTATAACAGTGGCAGATTTACTACTTGAAGTTCTTAGTACATTTTGAAAAGAATGGTCAGGTTGTCACTTTGCCAGCTAAAATGGCAACCTTTGCAGGCAGTTTTGATCAACTGTAGCTAGCGTTCGGCTTCATTGTTGGCTCGTTGACCGTGCATGCTAAAGTCGACCATTTTGCTTTGTGTTTTTGGTTTTTCACAGGCTAAAAATAAAAATGCAATCCCTCCAAATACTTTATGTACAGAGAATTGTTCTTACTACAATTATTTGCACACCGCTTTGGCATGTGGAAAAATCCCAAACTTGAAAGGCGAGGTGGGCCTTGTTACAGTTAAGCTATGGTTTGGGTTCATACAAAGTCTTAAAAATGCTATGTTATGTTTTCAAGGTCAGGAATAGGCTTGATTTCTATTATACTGCTTAAAAAAAGCTTGATTTTCAACATAATCTGGTGTTTATCTACACAATCATTCATGGAAACCAAAAAAAATGTATATTTGCAATTAAATGATCTCGTCTTCATATTAGTTTGTCAGCTTTATAGTAACTATTTAGATGTGAGGATAACGGCTTCAAGAGCCTGGACATTTTTGGTTTAGGTACCTTGAAAGTGCTTTTACAGCATTTGCATTTTACTTTCATAAAGCTGTACGAACCCTGTATGATTGGCTAATCACTGTTTACCTTTTATCTATTAATAACCCTGTGATGATGCAATATTACCACAAAGGATTACAGCATTATATGAGTGATAAGCATTATTGGCAACAATACATTATTTCTGAATAGTAAAGAGGTCTGTGTCATGAGCTCAGTATGCCTGTATACAGAATGTTTTACACTCTGTATGAGGGGTCAAGAGCTCCCACTTCTTCCTCAGTATGTAAATATATCTGATGATGGTTGATTTGTAGTAAATGGTAAATAAATGTTTCATTCAGTGCACATTAGATCCACGTGGCTGATGGAACTGCTTAATAGCAGATTAGTGTATTGATAAGATGAGCGTACATGTGAACTTCCTGCCTGCTTCATTATTCTGCTCACACACTAGCATAAAATACCAGTTTTTCCCCCACTTCGCCCTACAGTAAATCCTCTCTCATCCATCGATTCTAGCATCCTTTAGGGGCTCCTTCTAGGAGACACTGACAGGCTTATCTTGCAAATCCTTTAAAAGGTTGTTTTTTTTTTGCCTGCATTAACTCTACTCTTATGTTCTGCGTATCACCACAGAGTCGGCCAGCGATGGGCGAGTTGGAGTTGTATATACCTCTGGGCCGATCCGCGTGATATGTGACGTCCTGTTTTCCAAGTTTCTTAACAGTCACACAGTGTGGTGTTTATTTTTCTTCCTTGCTGCCCTGATTTTGATTTGTACAGCTTGAAGTGGTGGAGCGTAATAGATGTGTTTGCATTTGCTGAAAAACTGAGAGTTCCAATCACTCATCCATTGCGTTTGATAGCTCAGGGTGTATTTGGCTTCGCCCAGATAAGGCCTGAGTATACATAGAGTCGGACTCAGTTGAATTGTTTGTATACACATGGTGCTTTGGCATTGGTCTGCTTGGATGGGCTTTGGCATGATGGAGATTTTCATCCCTGACCTCCCTCCCCCCTCCTCTACCTCACTGACGATCCCACAGTGGTGCTTTGGGGCTGGAGTTGTCGGTGAAGGGTGCATAGGACCCGAGGCTACGAATGTTGCCTTGCGTAAAGGACAAAGAGGGAGGATGTCTCTGGGTTGAAAAAGTCCCTGAAATGCTGGCACAGATGAACCTACATCACCACCATTCCAAATTTAGACACAAGGTATATTGTGCAAGTCCCCATAAGAGCTATGCCTCTGGTTTCAGTGTCTGGTGTGGAAAAAACCCTGCTCAAACCGCTTTCCTTCAGTTCATCTTGTACCTGTCTTCCATTTCTTTTAATAATGATAGACAATAATGCTACAAACAACTTCGAATGTCATGTATCTACTCTGGATGTAAACAAATATGATTACATAATTTGGATATGTACAGAAAATGTGCAATGAACTGTACAAAGAGTTTGTAGTAACAGTCGTCTAAAAAGTTTTAATGTTACGTTTCATATACAGACGTTAAGAGATTCATCCTTAGTTTGCATCTTTACATGATCCATTATTGGACCCTGGCATCTTTCATGACTTGACAGTAGATGGGAAGCCTGAAGCAAAAAGACCTTTTCAGATATTTGATAATGGCTTAATTTTTTTTTTCCTATCACAAACCAACTTTATCTGGACCTCCTGCCACTGCCCCTTCTAACACATACACCTCCTCCATTTATAAAAAAAATAAATAATGTGATGTGGCAATCGTGACTTGTATTTACCCACTGTTAAAGCCTCCTCTGTTTCCACTAATGAGTTCCATTCAGACCACTGAAGATGCTATAACTGATAGTTTTGTGATAACAAACTCAAATGATAATTTGAAAGTTCACTATGCCAACTTCAAAGGTAACAATATTGCAGTGCTTTGTTCAGAACTTGTTTCTGCTGCCCCCAATTGGCAAAAAAATTCAGGTTTTTATTTAGATGTACAGTACCAGTCAAAAGTTTGGACACACTTTCCCATTCACTTGAATGTAGATCAGACTTACTTTTACCCTTTCTTTTTTTTTATGTCATTAAAAGACATATGTTTTAGTATTTTACTTAATTAGGCATGTGGTTAAAATATTGTGTTGGTATATTTTGTTGGCAGCTGTACTTATTTATATATGAATGAGGAGAATAAATGGCAGTAGAGAACTCTAGACGATGCCTTACAAGTTACAGTCTAAGATCTGCCCATTTTTGTTATAAATCCAAAACACATACTCAAGTACAAATGTTTTACTCTACTGTACAGTGCACTAGGATCCTTTTTATTTAAAGAGGCCGAGAAGACTGTAAATAAATATATTTTTGTCATGAAGGCTTAAAAGGGAAACAAAATAACCTTCATTTCCAACTAATAGAAGAAATGACCTTCTAATTTAGTACACTAAAAGATCACATTTGGACTTGCTATCAACGCTGAAAGAGATAACATACTGCTGCATAACACATACTGTATGTCTGTAACTCTGAGTAAAACGTATCATTAAATTCAAATCAGGGTTAGTACTTTCCAAAATACACATAATTTCCTAAATGTCCAGAAACAATAATTGAAATCAAACTAATCATCTGTTGTACTGTTAGCAGCACACCAGGGTTCTCTCACTAAATCAACAGCCGGGCTGCAGTAAAGTCAGTGTGGCCCGTTGGTTTGCGGCGGAAGGGGAGAGTGGCAACTGGGTTTAATGATAATAGCCCTGATGATAGCGATGATAATCCTCCTGCTATTCCTGCTGACTGCAGAGAGCCTGAGCTTTGTTCTTTGCTCCCCCTATTAGCGTGATGGAGGTTGATTTTAATTTGAATGGACCATCAGTTGGATAAGGAGAGAAGTGCTCGCTCGCGTACATTCGCCGACTCGTGTGGAAGAGAAATCGAGCATAGAGAGAAAGATGTGTACATGAAAGGGTGCAGGAATGTGTACACACACACACACACAGTCTGTGCTCTCAAAGACACAACAATAGAGAAGTGCCCGCAGGTCAGTGTGGTGACCTCTTGGAGCTGCAGGTGCTATTATCTTCTTGGCACCTGTTCCAGGAGAGGCTTAAAACACCAAGATGGCAGACAAAGAAAACTTCAAATAATGCAGGCAGCCACTGGACACGGGGATAGACAGCCTTAAGGTTCTAGTTTCATGAAGAGGGGTGAGGTGTTAAAGGTGCTTCGAGTAACAGAAACATTGGATTTATTGACCTTTAAACATTTAACCAGAGTGAATAGATTGTGAAATGTGGGATTGTCTTGTTAGAGAGGTTTGAGCCTGATGTCTAACTGTTTGACCACTTCAGTTTTGCCTTGATAACCACACGCTTCTGGTTCTCAGGCTACACTTTGGCAATCGTATTAGAAAAGAAACTGAGCGGCATGCGGCCCAGTGCAAATGAGTGGGAGAGTAGTTAGTCAGCTGGAGGCCTGCATGCTGCAAGTGTGTGAGGGGAAGCAGTAGTATATCTTCATCGACAGAAAGCCACTGAATGTCCAGGGAGTCTGCCATGGAATTATTTTTGACCTTCTTTCTTCACTTGTGTCTCTTCTTTGGCATCTTCATAGTTTTATTAGTGGAGGTGATGGGAAATGCTGCCCTTCTCTCTTTAATTGCAGCAAAGCAAACATAACAACATGATTGATCAATCACTTGCAGAGCTGAATCGAAAATCCTGACATATCTCGCCTCTTTATCATTTTAGTTATTAGACGTTGGTTTGTACATTTGTGGCCTTTGCGTCAGATGTAGTGGCTCTACTTGCCAATATCGTGTTTGATAAAATGTTACTTCATAATTTTATTGTCAAATACAACTTGTCTTACCATTGAATGCAATGGTCATGGGACTGTAGAAAATATTTGAGTTAAAACCTCTCAAACTTTAGTAGGACTGAAAAATAGTTATGAAATAAACTTTCATGACACGGCAGCTCCACAGTAAGAAAGAACATCTCCAAACATAAACATGTAGGAACCGTAATGGACGAAGGCGTCTCATCAGCAGGTAGTTACTACAGAATCTTAACTAAACGACCCACGGCAGGTACTGCGTCTCACAGCAGGCTTCTCCTTTAT
>JAVQJD010040147.1:0-15998 GCA_036023655.1 Nannoperca australis
AAATACATATTGATCCAAAACTATTCTGAATGTATAAACATTAAGAAAATATTATAATAGTTATTTGAACTCTGTAATTATTTTACTTTTTGAGATATGCGCATTTTGTGCAAAGACATTTTCATCTTCAATAGGAATATTTCCACATTGGTATTTTTACTTATTATGATATTATTTATTAAGTGCTTCATATCCCTAAATTTTTTAACTAAAAGGCTGTAAGTCAATAAACCATAATGACATAACGATACAATTACTGGAACTGCGTCATAAATTAAATCCACATGCAATGTAATGTAATGGAATAACATCATCGACTTGGGACACAAGCATACAACGTGATGACACAAAGTACAGAAGCCTTCGCTTTCAGCTGCAAAAAGAATGAATGTTCTAGCTACTGCAGTTCTTATTTTAGATGGGATAATGGGATTATGCAAACAACGACCTCCCGCTGCCAGTTCAGGGCCACGTGGGTGAGGTCCGTTTTCAGGGGGTTAATTAAAAGATTAATCAAAACATAGATAGATTAACTGATAGTGAAGAATTTACTTCATCGAAACCACAATCTTTCTAATTTGCTGTGGGATTCTGCAGAAACTGTTAGAGCCAAAAAAAGGTGTTTGTTTCAGTTTTGAGTCACATGTTACACCTCTAAGAAAACATTTGCAGGAGAGCAGAAGGACACAGCTTGTCCCTTTAAAAACACTAAGGTGGAAGAGAGAAGGAAGAGGAGGATGAGGAAGAGGAGGAGTAGGAGTAGGGGAGTTAAATACAGCGTTTTTGGCACCAAGGCTTGATCCGTGTTGCGGCTAAGCTGAAAACAAAGCTGACATGACCCAGAGTGAAGCAGGTAAACAGGCCCAACCTGCTTTGCCTGGGGTGACCATCTGGCCCTGTCTCATGGCGAAACCAGCCCTCAGGATGCACGCATGCACACACACACACACACACACACACATGCTGGTGTCCCCTTCTCTTTTTGTTTTTGTCTCTCACAAGCTGACATGCTTTGGCTGCAAGCAACGAGAGGCATCAGGTAGGGGAAAAAGCAAAACAGGTCTATACAGACACATGCATGCACACACACACACACAGACAACATATGGTGATCGGGCACAGTGTTGTAGTCCTTAAGTGTTGCTAACTTGACCTGAGGCAAAAAAGACAGAGAGTGAGCGATGGGAAGAAAGAGGCAGAGAGGAGGAGGGAGTTGGTTAAAATTGTTGCAAATTATTGATGCACCGTTACAGATACCTGCTGGCACAACATGTCTCTGACACACACACACACACACCTACACACACACACACACACACACACACACAGCACACGTGCAAACACATTTCAGCTACGAACTTTGGTTTATTTAAAATTTTTAAAAAGCCTTCAAACTGTCAGGTTTTGATTTAAAACAACCTATCCTCCTAACAAGTCTCCTCCAAAAAACTCTAATTAAAATGTATTCTGCCGCCATCAGCGACTTGTTCATTATGCAGAAACAAAGGAAGGCTCTTTGAATGAGAGCAGAAGAAAGGCTTTTCTGCTGTTATGTCTTTGGCCTTTGCCAGGGACAGTGTGTATTGTGATGTTTCACACAAGATAAAATATTCATAAAAATGAAGGGAGCAAAGTTCCAGGGATGGTGGAGGGGGAGAGGGAGAGAGAGAGAGAGAGAGAGAGAGAGAGAGAGAGAGAGAGAAAAAGTTAATGAATATGAGTAATCAAATTCGCTATCTCCTCCTTTTTTATTGAAAATCCTTTTTTTTAAGTTAATTAGAGCCTATTACTATTCTAATTGGCTGAGTCTAACACGTCCAGTTCAGTAGCGTCATTATGGAGCTATTAAAGAAGACCCACCGAGATGGAGGAACTGAGAGAGCATAATCAACCAATCAATTAGGATCTTTGAGGAAAATGAGCTTTGCTACATTATCACGTTTGATCTTATGTCCTTGGTTTGGCTGCAGCGTGTAATTTTTTTTTTTTAAGTGGATACATCAGCCAAATTTCTAAATTCTTTCATAGTCTCTGGTGCAGTGATTAGCAGGGATGCTATATTTCTTTATTTTGTGAAACACTGACAAAGTCATTTACCAAGGCTACAGTTTAGTGACGGCCTTTTGTTCCATATGGACACAGAAGAAGATGCCAAGAATTTTTTTTTAAAGCATCAGTTAGTAAATGCAAAGCTTTGTGAGCGCGCATTTGCATTCCAGACGTTAGGAAACCTGTTCATTCTACAAGCTTACAGGCTCACACAGGCTTTGGAATATCAATAAAACCGCACCGTATCAGTTTAAACATGGATTCTTTAAAACTCACTGATATGTGTCCAGTTGTTAGGGATGGATACGGAGTGCTTTGGCTCTGCTCCTTTATGGTTGTTATTTTAGCTTTAGTAACCCACACGTACTGTACTGCATGCAGGGGATTGGGTGCTAATTAGCAGCTTTATAATCCAGCCAAGAGATAGTAGCATGAAGACGCATGCCATTAATGCCAACGTTCAAATGTTAAGATTCACCTTTAGCTTCTTTGGCTACTCATGCTGTCTGATAAAGTTGTCATGCAGTTTGATGCAATCCTCTGTTTTGCAAGGTTTGGAGTCTGACAGTCCATGTTTAGTTAGAAGAAAGGTCAGCAGCTCTAGTATTAAAACTTGCAGCAGAAAGTGGACACATTTTGTTTTGTTTAAATGCTTTTCTCAATTGGAATGCTGAAATGTGCAATTCTCCATTTCACAGTACTTGTGTGAGTATTTGTAATTCATTCTACTTATATACTGTACTTTTTACTAAACCAACATTCATTTGGAGTTATTTGCTATCTACATCTAGATTTTGTTTTGTGGTCAGCTTTTAAAATATGACCCATTGTTATGGATTGAACAACCCAACAGTATTACAATTTGCTAAATATTTGCTCCATAGTTATGGAGGACTGAAACTGCCAAAATAAAAAAAAACAAAATGAATACATTAATAAAAATACAATGTTAAACAGCAATATTAATTTAATCAATTAATGGCATCAGTAATAATAAAGAAATACCATAATACACTTAATGATATTACATTGTGTGTAATGAGCACTTTTGCATCTGTACTTTTACTGACATAATAAATACTTGTGAGGAAGACAAACAGAAAACAAAGCAATGATGTAAGTAATCAAATGAATGATAGCTGACTTCCATTTAGCTGCTTCAGTTTCAGGGTCCTGATATTGTTCATGCTGGCTCACTGTCACACTGTCACGGCTCACTGGGTTACTAGAATATAACAGCCAATGTTAATGGTAATAGTCAGACCTGAGCTTTTTCTACTACGACTATTTAAAAATTCTGCTGTGAAAAAGGCCAAATGACAATGAATATGGGGCGTTCAGGGCCCTTGGGGGTCTGGGTCTGCTCGCTTTGCACAGTTGGTAATCCGGCCTTGGATTCCTCATAATTACATCTCATGTGCAAAGCCTGATGGCAAGTCTGTTTGCATTTTGTGGCCCTAAAACAAGTTGGTTTTCCAGTTACCCTGATGTTGGATAACAGAAACGGCGAGGTATTGTGGTGGATTTGACTGAAACTTGGCAGCTATTCTATTTTTCATTTTAACAAACATATCTTTGACATTTATGTACAGCAATTTACTGTTAGTGATATACTGACATACACACAATGTATCTGTGCTAACCTGACGTGGGCTGATGTGTCGACCCAGCCAATTTATCGGTCCAGCTCTAATTGAAACCCAATTAGTTTCTATCACAAAGAGTCATATGTGATATAAAGCAGCTTTTGCACTTTGCATTATTGATTATTCATGGGTTGAAACTCATCTCACCTTTATATTGTCTGTTACGCATTTCTGACAGTTAATTCTAACACTTACTACTAGAAGCCCCCGCAGCAGCTGAAAACAACACGTTGGACTTGTACAGTCTGGATGCTCGATGTCTGCGGGATGAATCTATGAATGGCAGCTAACTCTTGTTGGAAAGTCCCTGTATCTTCTCTCATTTAACATCCACACCAGCGTCTTTGGGAAGACAGAGTGGAGCCTTGGCTGTGGACAGACAGGATATTATTTGGTGAAGGTGATGAATCATTAGATGTAGGTCACCAAAGTATCAGATTAGAAGGAGCCAACGTTCACTTGATATTTGCTCTCCATTATAGTGATAAAAACTACAAGGTCAAATTTGGCCTGAAGATGAAGTACGGCAAGTTCTGCACCTCTTTATACACATTTGGAACAGATTGAAGGAGAGATAGAATCTAAACTCAGAGACGGGGGAGAGAATCATAATAATTTAAGCAATACGTTTTCAGTCGGCTGGAATTACAGCGGGTCCGAGCGGCAGCGGCAGCTACAGATTCTGTAATTATCCCCTCGACTTTGATAAAAGCGAGGAAGAACAAAGAGCGAGGAAAACAGTTCAGTGGTAAGTAAAGCGCTTTTGTGAATCGCCACTACACTGGTACAGGATAACACCAAAGATAATAGCTTCTTCTTTTTTTTATTCTCTCTCTCTCTCTCTTTTTTTTTTTTTTTTTTACCTGAAGAGCAACTTCACAGCGGTGCCACAGTGTTCGGAGGCAGAATCGATAACACTATCAAAGGGCAGAATCTCCACCTTAATGAAAGGAAAGAAAATACTGCAGGCTACAGGCGCTGAAAGACCACTAGAGATCTGTGTGTATCAACACGCCTGAGACTAAATATGAAATCAATTCATTACACCCTTTATTTCTTTCTCAAATGCTGTCCGGCGCTGAGATAACAAATTTACCTGCTACCTGCTTTATTTTCTCACATCTTTTAGTCTTTCTCTCTCTTTTCCCTTTCTCCCTCCCAAATCAAGAAAGACAAGCAGTGGACACTTTCCAGCGACGGAAGCAGCATAAATAGATTAAATTGCAGAGAAGATTATAATTTATCATTTCTTTATTAAAAAGTAATGCGGGCGAATTAACTTTGAATTAAATTCTATTTGCATGGCATTACTGGAATCATCTGTGTAAATGGCTTAAAATCCCAAATGGGACATTGTTCCCTCCAACAGTATAATTGTAGGGAAATAACTTTTTTTCCTTTATCCAGGAAATTATAAGACACCAGGAACTCATCTGAAACTATTGGAACAGTGTGAGAGGTGAGACCTGTAATCGCACCACACAAAAATATCATTCTACTTTTCAGGAATATTTTGGAGTTCTGTCTAGTAGAAACTTTGGTTGTGTTATATTAAACAATAGCCACACAGTTTCTGCTGTTGGTTGGAAATACCATTTGAACTTTTGTATATTTGTCTACGCCTGGGGTGCAGCCTCAGTCCTGTCTAAACCAGTATACCACAACTGATCTCTATACACTATACAACATACCGTGGGTCACTCAGTGCTTTAAGGTAGTTACAACGAGCCCCAGTGCGCACTATTATGATGGACCCTAGTTCATACTAGTCACTAGTTATGAAGCAAACACACCTGCCTCCGTAAATATATTTTACCAACAATGTGTTGGATTGTAAAGTCAAATGAGTTACTTTTGTATTGGAAGTAAAATAACCATATCAATTTGGTATAGATTGCTACAGATGTATATATGAACTGACTATTTTTCAAGTTGCAATGGTAAAAATACTAATTATACAGAAACATGGCGCCTGTGAGTGTTAAATTATAGCATTGTTGATACTGATGCAGCTTTTTACTGTGGTAGCTGGTTGAGATGGTACTAACAGTTTTATAATGGCTACTGTTCTTTCTTTTACACTGCAACATTTTTACAAGTATGTAATATCTTACCCTGCAAAGTGACTTATAACCAACAGCTACATATGTAGTGGAGTGGAACATTTCATTTTACCTTGTAATGTAGTGGAAAAAGGAAATAATCAGTTGAGGTACAGCTACCTCAAAACTGTACATAATTATGGTACTTAACTACATGCACTAAGTTACATTCCATCACTGTATGTGAGGTAACATTTGTGCTCGTGCCTCTCCGGGAAAATGTGCAAATTTGTGCACACATTTTTGCATGTGCAAGACAAACAAAATGGTTTTATACAAACAAGCGTCATAGAATTTGGTCATCCCACAGAAGACCATGGGAGTCGATACCAGGCAGATCACCACCACCGGATTCACCTGGTTCTCCCCCTCAACTGATATTGAACACAACATTTTTTTGATGGCACAGTTTAATGAAATGGTTTAAAAGAAGGAGGGGAGCAGGAAAAAGAGGCAGCCATTGATGAGCATTTTTGATTGGCACATGGCTCATGGGATGTACCAAATGAGGGAGGACTCAGGGGATAGGAGATCTGATTAGGTGGGTATGGTGAAAATGGAGTGCACCACGACTAATTCAAGGCAGTGCGATGAGAGATTGGAAAATCGCCTCGTGCTCACCATCGAAGTTTTTATCAAAATTCAATACATCTCAGCAAATGTCTCCTTGCCTCTCTGAGTGTCTTTGTTTTTACAGTGGACAGTCACTCTCTCACACACACACACACACACACAAGTTAGTTCACATATCTGCCATTTAAAGTACACACAAACACACTTAAACACACACACTGAGGGCTCGTTTTTTTATCCGAGTGGAGTATGTTTTCAGTTCAATCATCACTCTTTGATACTGAGCCATTTTGCACATGCTCAAGGGCATGTACTGAAGATGTGAAAGAAAGAATGGGGAAACACACACCCCACAAACACACACACACACGCTCAAACATGCATTCACTGATTGTGATTGGCCTGGATGGTTCGGGTGTCTCCAGCGCAGTGTCAGAGACCGAGCCCAGCTGTGGTGACTATTGATATGGCTGGCACAGACAGGGGCACCCTGAGGCCAAGGCAGGCTTCAGCTTCAGTTAAGTGCAGCCTAAACTGGCTAGAGAGCGGCTAATGTATGAGGACTGACAAGGCTCAGCACAGTCTGCACGCTGGTTTTCACTGACGACTTAGTGCTGTGGTGTGATGGCGTGCTGCAGCAGTACGTGGTCCTCAGTTTCCTAGCATTCTGTAACATTTATTCCAACATGAAAACATTTTCTCATACTTTCAAATTGTAAGTCTATCAATCAATCAACTCTATTTGTATAGCACTATTCATACTGGTTAGTGCAGTTCAAAGTGCCTCACATATGATAAGATAATAAGGCAGAACAAGTGGAAACAATAAAATAGTAAAATAAGAACATTTTAAACTAGATTAAAGATAGATTATGATAGAATAGATTAAGAAGACAAAGAAATTGATTGAAACTAGACTAAACAAGTAAGTACAGTAACAGTGCAGGATTATCAACTAAAGGCCCACTTATTTGCTTGTTCTGGAGATTTCAACCATATCACATGGTCTTCATCAGCAGATTTTGGATTGGGGTTTTCTGTTGGCCTAGCGGTTATTATGCATTCCATTTACAGGTCTGATTTTGGTTTTGTTGCTCTCCATGGCAAAAATGACCCACAGATCTTGGAAAAAAAGACTGAACTCTCTTTTTGGTCACTTCCTGTTATAGATCCGCTCCTGATTTTGCGAGAATCTTCAGGGACTGACAACTGTCCCTGACTGACTGGAACTTATCACAAAGAAAACCCATGGTGACAGTGAGTTAATGTAATTCATGTGCACTCACACAGACATGGACATCAGCACATACACACTCATGCACAGACAGTAACAGAAGCCCACCTCTCTTTCATACCTAATGCCTCTTTCACACCCAAAGCAAAATCCATAGAGAAAGTTTTATTTTCTTGTTTTTATTTATTCTATATCCACTTGTTTTCCCCTCCTTTTTTTCTCCCCTGCATTCTTGCACCCCCCCCCCTCACACACTTCCTCTTATCTCCATCTGTTCTTGAATTCTAGCACATACTGTATTTGCTATACATACACACATATGCATATGGACAAGTGCAAGAAAAATCACACTTTCTCTCTCTCTCTCTCTCTCTCTCACACACACACACACACACACCTACCCCTGGTGTCTTGTCCTCCCTCTCTTCTTGCCTCCTCCTTTCATTCTCTCTCTCTCTCTCGCTCTCTCTCTCTGCATTTACTTGGAAAATGTTTGAATTCTTCGGCTCACTAAGATGTTGCTGAAACAGAATATGAATTAGTCCCTCTCTCTCTCAGAACCCCCCACCCCCTCCACCCCCTCTGTCCCAATACCTGCTGCTACTTATGCCTAAGATGCTCTGCACCCCCACCCCCACCCCCCACCCCACCAACCCCTCCCCATGCATAAATAATAAAACAATACAAAAGGAGGAGAGGCTCGCTGTCTAGGCACATGAAAGAAGTGCTGAACTCCTAGACGGAATGACAGGATTCAAAACTTCCTCAGAGAGAGAGAGAGAGCGAGCAAATGGGGTGTGGTGGGGAGCTGGGGACTGGAGATTTGGGGGTGGAGGGTGGAGACAATGATATGAGGCAAGTGTACATGTTTGTGTATGGAGAGTGTGTGTTTTTGCATCCATACGTTGTGTGCTCGTGTACTGCTTGCTCACTCCCCACTGCCCCTCCACGGTGTGAGTTTCTAAGACATTGTGACGGATGGAGACGGTTCTTCCACCCAGGAGAGCGCAGTTCATGTCCCACGTGAGACAAAAGTTAACCTTGACTAAACCTAACTTACTTACCTAGTTATTTGAATCCAAACCATCAATCACCACCAATCTTTTCCTAAACCTAGCCAAACTGTGACCACTTCACAACAATAACCACGTTTATTATTGTTACCATGACGACAACGGTCCGGTACTCCTAAATGTGTCGTCTTGGGAGACATTAGAGGTTAAGAACAAAGGACCTATGTGGTTGTATGGGTTGGAGGACTTGTTGGACAGACTAGACAATTTGGAAATGGCGGGGCCAGGGCACACACTCAAATTTAAATTAAGATGAAATCCCTGTTTATATAAAAACTGAATTCTGATTAGTGACTTCCTTATTAATGGAAGATTCTGCCTTAATCAAATTAAAGATGCATGTGTATTTACATTTCAATCTACACTAGATTAAATTGTATTTTCTAATGTCTTATTATGATAATGTATGATTACAAAAAATAATTGATGCTTTAAAATGGTTCACACTAAATGCTACACAATGCACTTCTGATGAGTTTTATCAAATATAAATTAAGGATGCAGATAACATGTGCTGTAATGTATTACAATCCTAACTAAGGTGTTTATTAGGAGCCAAAAACATGTTATTTTGTCAGAATTCTGTAGTTATCTGTGAGTTATTACACACGTATTACACACACAAACACATAGCCCCTCATGTGTATCACAAGAATTGGACCTTTACATTGATTTCATGGACATAAAATTCACGTACATCCAATATTGTACTGACTTGATACTTATTATCTTCGCCCCTTTTTTCCTCCTACCTTCTATTTCTCTCTCCCCTCAAGTCTTTCCTCTTACCCTAGGTCTCTCTCTCTCTCTCTCTCTCTCTCTCTCCCTCTTTTATGAAGTCTGCATTTGTATTAAGAGGGATTTTGTTGTCCCCAGACACCAATTTACATAAAGTGCATGCCATCATCGGTTCAAGAGAGGCAAATTATTTCCCTGGCAACATCACACTTTCTCTTTATTTTATTATTTATTAATTTTTAACACAGTGCAAGCTGAAGCTTGTTAGGACCATTTAGCCAGATATGCTAAATATTGCTCTCCTTAAAGTTCCTTCATCAATGAACAGCGACGGGGGTGGGCTGGTACCCAGTAGAAATGATTGAATTAAGGACTCGGCCAATCGTTCAGCAATTCCCACACAGCCGAGGCTGCAGACTGGCCGCATTCATGAGTGTGTGCCTGTCTACTTGTGTGTGTGTGTGTGTGTGTGTGTGTGTGTGTGTGTTGGACTATATATATATATATATATATATACAGCGACATATATATATGTTTGCATTTATAGCATCAGCATTAAATCTAGTTGGAGTTATGAGACTATGAATAGAAATATGAGAAGGTTGGATGGATATACACTATATCGTGCCAAAAGCACGAGGACACCTGAACATTACACACATACATGATGGGTGATCTCCTCATTCCAACAGCTTGGGCATTCATCTGCTCATAACAGCCTCCACTCTTCTGGTATCAGGCTGGCCACCACATTCTAAACCTGGTCACAGGAATATCCTCCCATTCAGCCACAACAGCATTAATAGAGTCCAACACTGATGATGGAGGATCAGGTCTGGCTCGCAGTCACCGTTCTAGTTCATCCCAAACATGTTGGATAGGGTTGAGATCATGACTGTGTGCAGGCCAGTCAAGTTCTTCTACACCAAACTGGAAAAAAACATTTATTTATGGAGCTGTCATGTTGAAACAGCAAAGGGACAAAAACAAACTGTTAATACACATTTAGAAGAACACGACTCTCAAAAAAATCATTGTATGATGTAGTAGAAGTCTTAATGGGTCCAATTGGTTGTACCTGACTCAGGCCAGGTCCAAATGAGTCTGTTTGGGTCTGAGTAACATCCCACTAAGCCATTACCACAAGACTTTGGTTTGTGTGTCAATACCCAATAAGATCCAAATACACCAGTCAAACCTTAAACGGTGGAAAACCACATGAAAAAAAATGTATTTGTTTGTTTCATGTATTCATTTGATATTTATTATCTCTTTAGTGGACATTTTCGTCAAATGCTTTATGTTAATATAAAAACGTAAAAACAGGTAAATGGAAATGCACTTCATCAGCTCCGAAAGAATGAATGTGAACTGTAAAGTGCAGGGGAAAAATGACATGTATTGCAAATCTTTTCTACCGTGACTGCTTGTTAATTGGTAGAGCATCATCCCGTTGCCAGTGTTGGTATTCTTTCTCTATTTGGGTCTGTTACGGTCGACTGCATTTTAGACTGGGTCTAATTATCCTGGGGTGTTTTAGGATTGGGTTTGACTGTCCACAGTTCCCATTTGGATTGGGTCCAAAGGACATGTGAAGACCTCTATTATGTTACATAAAGATTTCCCTCAATTGCAACTAAAACATTAAGCTCAAATCATAAATAACAGCCCCAGACCAAAAGTACACAAATATATGTGGAATGTACATTGAGTGTGTTTTAATCACACTTTTAATTAGATTTTGGTTGTAAAATCATCTAAAAACAGATAAAGCACAACTGATGCAATAATCAACCCTAAAATAAGATGGCGAGGAGATGTAATAGAACCCATTCCCAAGTGGGGAAAAAAACCCTCTCATGTCAGTGAACATCTATCAGTATTCTATTGTCTCATTAGGAGCAATGATGAAGGTGCAAATGCCATTCCAGTCAAACCTCTTTTACTACCGCTATCGGACAGACAGCTTAACGTGACGTTATTTAGAATTAATGTAATTCACTGAGAGAGATCCGAGGTCCATTGTACTTTAGATGTGTCTTCTTTTGTCTGGGGCCCTGAACAATGCTCTGTCATTTTAGCAGAAGCTAATATGATTAAAGCACTCTGACAATAGACGGTGTAATTCATTTCATCATTAGGGACTGTGGACTGGGCCAGGAGAGACGAGGGGGTTGACTATCAAGGCTGAATGCTAATTCACCCCAGCGGAGAAGATGGACAGCCAAATGGACTTGAGCTGAACATTATCACTTAAGAGTTGAAACTTCAGAACAAGAAACCAAATTTCTTACAAAGATCCACCACACAGTGTTAAGCGCAGAGTGGAAAATCATCAATCATGCGAACAGAGGTGATTTATGAAGTGTAATAATAGCAATAATCCGCGGTGCACTCCTGGTGAGGGATGGCGAAGGTGTACGTTTCAACAGGGGATGACGCCAAAACACAAGGAGAGCTGCACTCCTGGCTTTCAAATAGTCCCCTATTTACTGGCGATTGTGCTCTATTACTGTTCTTAGTCACAAGAGATTGGACACTTAGCCTCTCCTGAAGGTCTGTTTCTTATAAGAGTCTGTGCGGAGCTAGACGGTGCCATCTGACAAGTCTTTCATCTTCAGGGAGTGCCTGGCACTCTCTCTAAGCTCCCAGTCACTGGAGGAATACCACTTCACATGTTTGCCTATAAAGTTACATGCCCATTAGGCCACCGCAGAAGAAGTGTGCAATATTTACCGTCTGGACGATTAGGAATAAGCCTCAAATAATATCAAATTCTGCTACCCACACCAAGAAACTGGGTGCTAGCATGAGAACAAAAACACCCTCCAGTGTGCTTGACAGTGGGGGCCAAATTATGACAGAAATGCAGCATAGGTGGAAACTTCCTCAAGCATCATTATTTGCCAATTTAACATGCACTTTCTGAGCTTTAAAGACCAATTGCAATGGCTTGCATGTGCTGAAAAAGCTGCTTGACTCTCTTTGCTGTTCTGAAAGTAAATATTAGTAAAGAACTTATTATTTTTTTGTTTGCCCGCTATAAAACAAGCCAGAAACAAAGCCAGATTTGGATGGTGCTGGTGAAAGACCATGAACTTCATCAGTGTCAGATGTGAGCAGACGCATCCTCGCACACTCTGTGAGCTTGCCAAACACCAAAGCCATAGAAAGGACAAAAGTTTTGCCTCTGTGTTGGTGTCTGAAAAAAACTTGCAGCCAAGTCCCTGCTCCTCACACAACGATACCTCGGAGCCCGCACACCTCTCTGGAGAGCACATACAGTACGGTTACACAAAACATGCACAGCTTCATATGTAAAGAAGATGGTGATGGTGATGGTGGTATTGGCGGGGGGAGGGACAAAAAGCAACAAAAAAAAAGTTCCCAAACACGGCGAGAGAGCCAAAAGAGAAAAATTGATGTTCTGCAAGGCGGGATCATTAATAACACAGTGAGTAGTGGATGTCGCGGGGAACAATGGCATTGTGTAGAGAAGAGATGACGAATCCTCCTCTCCTTTCTCTCCGAGACGGCTCCATCTATTAATTACTATATGTCCTCATTCATTATTTCATACCGTTCTAACAACCAGAGTGATTTTTTTAATCGCCTGTGGCAATACAGTTCTCAGCGTGAGGTTTAGCGCAATACGTATGTCTCACATGGTCACCGGTCTGTATTTGGTCACTAGTAGTTCAAAGTACCTCAGTACATTTACTCAAGTAGTCCTTTGAGTTTAGTTTTGAGGCATTTTGCTGGAGTGTTTCCATTTTATGCCACTTGGTACATCTGCTCCGCTACATTTCAGAGTACTTTTTGCTCCACTTTATTTATCTGATAGCTGTTACTTTTTATCCAACATCATGCAAAGTTAGTTAAAAATTTGATCCACCTCAACCAGTTACAACATTAAAATGCTACTTATGTGTTAATGCATTAATGATAATTATCCACTAGTTTAAATTATATAAAGGCGGCTCTGAAAGGGGCCATTTTGCATGATGCATATTTTGATGAGCACAGTTTCAAGCAGATTTGACTTTTTTTGCTTGTATATTTGAATATTTTCATGGAGTATTTTTACATTGTGGCATTCGTACTTAAGGACTTAAATAAAGGATCTGACTACTCATTACTGGTAGTCACAGTGTTGTGTGTTTACTCTCTTCTTTCTTTCTTTCTTTCTTTCTTCATATCCTAGAGTAGGGATCAGTAGAGATGATATTACACACAGCCCCCCTGTCTAATGTTTTAAGTTGTAGTAATAGTATTTGAGTAATTTCTACTCTAAAAGTATTTCATTTTTGGGACTCAATGTGTTTATCCAGAATGTCCCCTGTTATTTTGAATAATCCACAGACCTCACTGCAAACAGGGACCATTTCTTCAGTAGAAAGTGTCACGGTGGCCTGGTGTAATGTACGGATATTTAAACCTGGGCCCCTCTTTTTTTACATATTTTGGGGTCTAAATGACTAATTGGTTCAGTAGATCCCCTCGGTCAGTATCCATAAAGAGGCTGCAAAGGCAAAAACATAATCCTTTAGGGCAACTGCGCCTGTGAAAAGTCTGTCCACTAAAAGTGCTTGTTTTTGCCACTGACATTATTCAAAATGTCTGACAACTTTATGGAAAGGATCCTTACAGAGACAGACCGTTTGTTAAAGAGCAAGATCCTTTTTGTTTAACCAAAAACACAATTTTCTTCCTGCAACCTCACAAATCAACCTCTCACAAGATTTCAGAGCGAGACTTCTTCTTGAGCCAAACTTTATGTGTCTGGTTAAATCAAAAGGATCTTACTCTTTAACCACCTGCAGGCATGGTATAGTGACTAAGTCTGTTTGCATTGGAGGCCTGTGCACATTGGGCTTTGATCGAGTTGATTTTATCCACAGCGTATCCACCTTTGAGAAAACACCCATTCAGTGTTTGCTGTAGGTTTAATTTCTTGTATGTATGTTTGTTGATGTTTCACCTTGTGAATGATGCAGTATATGCATATATCTTACAGAACATGAAAGGAAAGCCCCATAAAGAACACATTTTGTGATCATACATTAACAGATGATACCCCCCCACCCCACTTGTCTGTCTGGGCAAACTGGACGTAGAGCGGCCCTCTGTGTGCAACCAGGAGAGTCTGCATTACATCCAGTCTGCAGCAAAAAGAAAGAAAAGAGACATCTCAGCAGAATGTATGAACCGGAGATGAAGTCCTGGCCTGGCATCCAGGCTCTGTGGTCGACTCAGCCACCCCTCCCCACCCTCTCTATTCCTCAGACCTCCACCCACTCCTTCCATCCCTCCTCCTCTTTTCCCTGCCCTCCCCCTCCTTCCATCCCCCCACCCCCAATTGGCTGTGGAAGATGGCTTCAGTGAGTCATCTTGGGACCAAGATCAAAGGCAAATTACAGCCGACGTCTATGCAAAATGTAATATGGAAACCCCCCAGCTATGTCCTCACTATTGATTTTTCTCTCTCCTCTCCCATCCCCTCTCTCTCACTCTGTCCCTTTTCTCCTCATTTCTCCGCTTAATTTTTATCCAAGCACAATACGACGCAGTGTGAAATTTGAAGAAAAAAAGCCCCCCGAACCCTCTTCCAGATGAAGCAAAAAAAGTGTGTGTGTGTGTGGGGGGGGATTTAGCTGTCCCTAGTTATGCGTGTTTGCATTTAGAGTCCATTTTGTGATGTAAGTAGCCCTGTTACTTGATTTCAAAGAGGGAGGGGTTGAAATACGTCCACCCGGGCTGTTCTCAAATTAAACAGACTCGGCAGGCGGCGTTCCTCACACGCAACAGAGTCCTGTTTGTGAAATATCGGGTTTTGTGGGGGGGGGGTTAAGATGTAAGTGCGAGCCTAAATGCAGTTCTTCGTCAGATTACTCGCTCTCTGAAGTCACCAGGGGCCTGCAGGAAATTGAAATGAATTGTGAAGCCGTTCTCTGTATAAAAGGAGCCTGTGACTTTTCGGGAGATGTGAATACGTGAAGGACTGCCAGAGTCGTGCATTTTTTGACATGTCAGCTTGTTCACTGGCAAAGCAGCTACACACACACACACACACACACACACACACACCCATATACGATACACTTGAGCTCAAGTTTAAGCTTCTTGGACTTAATAACAAAGACAAGGTAATTTGACATTTCTACGTTGTGTACATTGCAGGTTTGGTTTCAGAAGGTGGGGTGGGTGTATTTCAGCAAAAGTTAAAGTTAGATCTTTAACTAAAATTAGAAAAAAAAAAGCATAATTTAAAAACAACAACAAGGTTATCAACCTAATAACGTATGGTAGGTTATTATGCTGTCCATAATAATGGTAATCAATGCACTGACCTCCCTTAAAACATTACATTTATTTTCATTAATGGAGACCTGGCCGCAGTGTTGATTTTGCATTGTTACTAAAAAGAAGTAATTCACTTTGAATTCTGTCATCTATTTGGGAGAACATTACATTACATTTAGGCATTTAGCAGACGCTTTTATCCAAAGCAACTTCCAAAATAAGAGCTTTACATCAAGTGCATAGAACCATGATTGAAAACAACAGGACGTCTCATCAGACT